>JAPMAF010001530.1:0-10877 GCA_026537445.1 Silvatares holzenthali
ATGTGTGTCAGGATAGAACTAAGTGGCGCTCCATTCTCTCTGCCTACCCCTATCGGGAAAAGGCGTGATGTTGTGTTGTTGTTGTTGTTATATTTTTTTCTGGAAAGAATCGCAGTTGGCGATACATGATGGAGTGTTCGTACCTACTTTGCTATATGGCAGCGAAGCGTGGACTTGGCGGAAGAAGGACGAAAGCAGAATAAATGCAGCTAAGATGAGATTTCTTTACAATGAATATGCGATAGACCCTGAGTGATAGGACGGGACATGCCAATATCAGAGAAGAATGACAATTAAAAGTGATAATCTTAAACGGGATTCAAGCGAATGACGATTGAAAGAATAGTAAAACAGATTGACAGTGAGAGTATGTGTGGCAGAGCGGTGCTTGAGAGGCCTAAAAGAACTTGACAGGAACATATTTCTCAATGGAGGTAATGTTGGGAGCTATAACACTCGTCATGCATGCATGACAAGATGCATGAATGTGGTGGAAGCAAAGAGTGTGTGTCAGGATAGTGACAAGTTGTGCTCTATTTTCTCCGTCTACCTCTATCGCGAAGTGGCGTGACGTTATGTATCTATATTTTTATTTTGTAAGCCTGAGTAGGACTTACTAAGTTATAATATAACATAATATCACGTCAAGTTTCCATAGGGGCAGATAGAGAGAATAGTGCGCCACCTGTCTCTATCCAGACACACTTCTTGCTTCCTCCGCATTCGTACATCTCTTCATATAAATACAACGGTTGATGAAGTTCCTTGCATTGCTTTTATTGAGAAACATGCACCAGCCAAGTTTTTCTAGGCCTTTCCCGTACTGCTCTTCCACTTAAATTCACTCTGTTGATCTGTTTTACTAGTCTTTTATTTGCCATTCTTTCGATATATTCAAACTATCTCAAATATCCGACTTTCATTCTGTCCGTAATTGTTACTTTTAATTTGCATTCTTTTCTAATATTTTAAAATAATACTCTCTAAATAAAAATCAATGATAATATTACAACATTTACCATATCTTAGAGCAGATTCGGTTTTTGGACTTATATGTAAGTATGGCCACTGGACATTAGGTTAGTTAGGTTAAAAACTAATTACATTTGAATCATGTGGCCGCTTTTTGATCAGTCTTACCCAAAGGGCTAGCATTCAATATGCTGATTCATTAAATGTTCCTAGTTTAATCAAAAACCAGCCCGGTGGCATTTAACAAACGGGCCAGCCTTCAAACTATCTGACTGATTTAACCAGTTTCGCTGCAACCATAGATAATAACATTTGTTCAATAATGCTTTTGGTGTTTTTTTTCTCTCATAATTAATCTATGTTAAGATTGTCTGATTAGCTTCTGATCGCTCTAATATATATTTAATCCTGTTATAATTTGTTTTTACAAATTGCAAGAAGATTCATAAATTACTTTCGTCAAATTGATTGGATTATAATGCAAGATCCTGTTGCTATTCAAAAGCCCTGCCAGTTGCGCTTTGGAGAAATGTACGTTGAAAATTTTCAAAGTGAAATACGATTTACGTGCTAGGTGCACTTGAACAGGCATTAACGGCTTCATAGTCTAGTGGCTCTGACACTTGATTGAAGCCCTGAAGGTTACGGCTTTATATATTCTCGAAGTGAAAAAAATTAAATTCATTATACAAATCCGATTTTAAAGCATTCAAGAGAAAATATTTCCATTGATCTTCAGTTACTTGTACATTTTCATCTTAGTCTTTAACCACACAAAATATATAATTAATTCTTCTTATTAGTTTCGACTTATCAACAAATATGATCACAGAAGTATCTAAAAAGAAAGATTTTTTTAAAGACCAAGATAAAAAATATAAATATAATGAGAAAATATGTTCATTCATTCTGGATTGGCAAAGAGATCTTGTATCGCCTTGGAGCAATACCATCGTTCAGTATTATACGCCATGTAAAAAATAATTTTTCCATATTTCATAACTAGAACCAAATGACCGAATTTTCTTTCTCTCATCTTACTGTTCTTCAGTAGATATTCAACTGCACTGAATATTACAGATCGGTCTCATGTGTAGTATAACACATAAAAAATACACATCACATAAAAAAAAGGCAAATGGGAAATCACAACATTATTATTCTCTAGTACATCTCTACCACATCAAAGTACACCTGTCAAGTATATGAATATAGATATATAACTAACTCCATGCGAGAGACGATCTCAATTATTTTCGTTAAAAAACTAGCATTTCTAAAGTAAATGAAGCTCCTTGCAGTCGTTTGTTTAACAAAGTATGTATAGATATTTTAGTAGTTGTCCACAACAAAAAAATTTGTATGTCGATTTATCATGTTGCAGCATTTCTATGTCAACATACAATGACGCGATGCTGCATAAAAAACTTAATTAACATGTAAATTTTATAGTTGTGTCAGTTTTTCACATTTTATATGTGTGCAAATGTTTATATCATGAATTTTGTAATATATATTGATGATTGTACATTGTGTGACACTGTATATATTTGATTACACGCAAAATTTGTAAAATTATTTTAGAGTTAAGAATTTTTATTATATCATATTGTTTTTGTTTTTCCTTAATAGCAATGTCAATGTGCCTTTTATGTGTGCAGATGAAAATATCAGAGAATATCAATTGGAAGCAAGAATCGAATGAAAGTTGACTGTTTGAGATGGTCGTACATGCTGAGTGATTGAAATATAAGGAAAAGAGATCTGTATTTGGCAGAGCATTGTGAATAAGGCGTAGAACTTGACTGAAACATATTTCCCAATTCTTGACGAAGGTAATGTTAAATTCCAACAAACGGCCTCATGGTCCAACGATTGAGACGCTTGACTAAAGGGTTGGAGGAACGCTGGAGGTCGCAGGTTCAAGACCCGCTGGAGTCGAAAAAAAAGCAATTTAGAAATGTAAAAATAATCAAAACATTTAAAAAAATGCATTTCAAAACGTATATATTTACTCTGGCTGGAAAAGATCGGTAGATCCTTTGTCGCCCTGGAGCAGTACCACCGTTCAGTAATGTAAGCCATGTGAAATGGATTCATTCATGTTTCATGACTGGAACTGAAAACCCGGATATTCAATCTCTCCTCGAACTGCTACACAACATTTACATGTGCAATTGCACTGAATGTTACAGACACAGAAGGATGGTGGTGTCGTGATGTCTTATATGTAGTATATGATAAATAAAATATCAAGTGTGTACAAATGTAGAGGAAGCAAGAAATGTATGTCAGGACAGTGACAAGTGGTGCACTATTCTTTCAGCTTATTCCTATTAAGAATTTTTATGATGTTATGCATGTATGTTTTAAATAGTAGGGCCGATTATTTAATCACAAGTTTTGTTTATCTGTCGAATAATTGCATTCTAATTGTCAAAATAGAATGCACTTATTCCATATATAAAAATATCTTGTGATTAAAAATTTACCTTTAGAATGATAGTATATCTTTCAAAGTAAACAAATAATTATAACCAAAATTTTTTACAGCATTAAATTAAAATATTCTCTGATATTTTTTGCAAGTCTCATACAATTGAAAAGCTCGATTGACTTGCTACTTAAATAAATGAAATCTTCTGTATATTCTATTCTCTAAATACTCAAGTATCTTCAGATTCATTAACCGAATCAATTTACAAGCGCTGATTGATAAGTATCCATTTTTGTTTGACATCAGACGTCATCATTGATGTCTAATATGTGTATCAAAATTTAGTGTCAGCTTTGAAACAATAACTATCAAAATGTTAGATAAATTAATTGTGTATTAATTTGTCAGTAGCTGTTGGAAGTGGGTAAACTCGAGTTTTTTTACTGTGGAAAAAGTGCAATATCAGATATTAGTTCAATGGATTTAACTGTAGTCATTTTAGATCATGGTCCTAGATGAAGAGCGTTCAGGTCACCCAATTGAGTTGACTACGGATGAACAAAATCTATAGGCAGATCAACGAGTGAAGATCATTGAGATTATTGATACAGTAGCCATCCCATTTAACCTTGTTCCATTGGCTTCATGTCAGTTTTTTGGTGACAGCAATCAGACTTCTGAGCACCTTTTATGGTCTTGTGAACACCCGTCCATCAAGTACAATAGGGAAGAACTTATCGCTGCTGTTCATGGTCTCTTTTCGGGTCCTATTGGACATGCGGACTTTGTGGCCTCTCAAAGCAATTACATGGCTTTTACAAGATTTTGTCAATTATTTGATGACATTGTCCTAGTCTTCCAGAGAAGTCACGCTTTCTTTGATGATTATTTCGCAATCAGTGAGGGTATCCTTATTAATGGCTCTTTTTAGCACTTCCGGGCTGTTCTCTCATTTGGGTAACGAATCAACTAATTTCAACTGACATGTGTATTACACGGAAACTTGATTCATTTCCAGATGCAATACGGGTATGTGGTGTGACAGCTGCAGTAGCCATCCCATTTGAATGTGTTCAGAATATGATATATAAATATTGATAAAGTTATTGGCAAAATGGGAACAGTGTTTGCTCACTATGGACGAGCAGAATTGAATGGAACTTCGAAACAGTGTTTGGGCCTATCGAAAGAAACACCATTCTGTGGCTGTTGATGAAACATACATTCATCGCTGCATGTGAAAGTGAAGGAATCAAAATAGTTACTTCACCAAAAGAAGGTTCTATTTGCCAGAAAAGTCATGATTAACATTTTGTGGAATGCATAATCTTCTTCGAAGGCATAATCTTTATCAACTATTTAGAATAGCGAAGAATAGAATCACATGACAGTATTTTACTTTAAAGACAAATCAGCTGCATTTGGCGATGAAAAGAGCACACTTTCATTACAATAATTGTATCAACACATTCGTTTGTGATTACAATGGTAGAATTGTGTGAATAAGGTTATGAATTTCTACTGCATCCACCGTATTCTCCAGATTCACTTCAGCCCATTGTGACCTCTTCCTATTTCCAAACATGAAAAAAATGGTTCGGTTGAAAGAGATTCTCATCGATCGAGGAGGTTATCACAGAAACTGATCTATTTCACAAGGCTTGATAAATTAAATTTTTTAGAAAGTTAGATGCTAAAAGATGATCATTGAAAATGAATGAAAAATTTTTTTAACAAAGGCACTTATCAATCAGGTTTTGTATTCCTTATCTTTATATTTAACTCATGATATTCATCCTGTTTTGATTTTTGTTGTAATATTTCAATATGTTTCCTATAAATCAAACAACACACATACTATATGGTGGATGGAATTATTCTTGCTTCAATATAATATTGTATGTTTCTATGTATTGTGGTAATATTCTATTTGTATTACAGTTTCTTCTGTTATGTTATTCACACATATTATATCATTTTTTTTAATATATATAATGTTATGTATTTATATATAGTTATCAAATAAGTTTGAATCCTTGGTCAGTCGAAAAGCATAGTTATGTTAGCTTTTCACTTCGAATGCGCTATTCATTTAGTATTTATTATCCATGCTATTTTTTTGAGGAATTGCATTTTAGAAGCATGCAAATGGAATATGATAATATAGGTTATTTTATTTTATTTAACATATTTTAAAATATAGTTTAGTGTGTATATTTTAAAATATAGTTTAGTGTAGCTATCAAACATATATGTGTGTTCTTTAGATTTTTTTTTGATGATAGAGGTTTTAAACCTAAGAGGAACTCCACATCTTACTTTGCTCTTAACGATTGGCGTTGGTCATCTTCATCTAATAGTAGAGCCGTCTTCGAATTTCTTTCTTGATTGTCTACACTACAACTGGACCTCTCTTAGTTACTCCTAATTATTGGACAACCCAGGTTTTAACTGATCACGGTAGCTTAAATATCTTTTAACCTTGTTCCATTGCACTTGTGTGATGTAAGCAGACATTTGATCACTTTCTTTGGATGTGTGGGATATCCTTTCATTGAGTAGAACAGGAAAAAACTTATTTCTGCTATCTGTAATCCCTTTTGAGTCCTATTGGACCATCATGCACATTACACAAATGACCTCTCGAAGTAATTATTTAGCTATTTCAAAATTCCATCAATTGTTTGGTGACATTGTTTCTGGTTAATCCTGACTTCCTTGTAAGTACAAAGGAAGCAATCCGTAAAGGGCCTTACTGAAAGCTCCATTCAGCACCTTGGACTGTGAAGATGAGAGCTCTTTTTTCTCTGGGTAATAAATCAACTAATGACAAGGACACTTCGTTTAAAGATGCATTGTGCGAGTATGTCATCACACTGCTTTCTCATCGAGAAAGCACCCTACATTAAAATACTCCACAGTTATACCTAAGGGAATCTCTTAAGTATAAATTTATTTAGAGATCATCTTCCTCTTTAGCGAAGAAACAGATAAAGTTATCTAAAATGCACTTGAAAGTAGTTTACAAATATCTTCTTTTCAAACATGAATAATGGACACACGCTAAATTAAAGAGAGCACCTCTATAGGCGTGGTAGGGAAACTTTAGCCCAACCGCTGTATGGAATTCCTTCCGTGTGTAGTTTAGACAGTGCATGGATTAGGCCTAGAACGCATTTATCATCAATTTGTTCAGTCTTAGGGAATGGCATAGCATAGATGAGATTAATTTAATATATGTTATGGTTGACACGGCTTGCTTGTGATGTAGGCCCAGATTAGTTCCCGCAAGCGCCAGGTCGTGGGGCTGGAGCTCTGGGACTGGGACCCAGGATTCCCTGGAGCCCAGAATGACGATTTCCTCGGCAGGTCTGTCAGAATACACGCCAGAGGCACCCGGGAAGCTCCCGTTGCAAGCGCTCACATCATCCCTTCTATAATGTCACCCATTTGCACCCCCCATCCCCCCATCCCTCGCAGAATACCTACGACTCGGATGGCTTAACATCCAGAAAGGATATTAGCAGTTTTATATTATTATATTTCATACCACAACATATGCGTTATGTATACATATATTTATTTTGATCCAATAATATGGTAAATGATACTTGCTAAATGTATTTATTTATTTAAAAACAGTAAATATGTACAAGCAGTACAGTGATTCGAGTTCAATTTTAATTTAAAATATTATTCATGTGGCACAGAAATTGTATTTATTAATTTATGAAATAGTACAACGTACCAAATATACAAACTATAGTAAAGAAAAATTAAGAAAACATTTAAATATACCTACACAACAAGATCAAAAATAGAGTATAAACAAAGGCAAGAAAGAAAGAACGATAAAACAAAGTTATAATAAGATGAAAATGAAACAGAAACAGACAAACAAACGGGAGTAAAAAAGAAGAGACGTCCATCAAAGGATAGAGAGGACAGAGGTGTAATGATGTATGATGTTACAGAGAGGTGGAGAGATTCCAATAGGTGTATAGTGGATGGTGAAAGATGTCCAGAGCTTTCCGTATAGGTCGAGAAAAGATAAGGTGAGCCCTGGTACTGGTTGCAAGGTTCATAAAGGGATAGCGAAAGGAGCATGATTGTGAGAACAAAGATCGTTTGCTGGGGCATGCAAACTGAAGGTAGCGACGGCTGATGGACTATGAATGTTATCTCTCAGCAACATAATAAAATGTTGCAACAGATTAGCCATCTGTAATCATCGATGTTAAAAAGAAAAGCGGGGGATTGTCAGAGATTGCCTTTAAGCAACAAGTTATCCTTTGCACATCACAAGGTCTACGAAATGTAAAATAAATAATATAGTATTCATTTTAGGAAGGTCTAGTGAATTAAACACAAGTTAAGACAGACTAAAACAATCAAATAAACACATTCAGTTTGAACATGTGCATGCACAATGTGGCATGACAGATTTGTCCACTATATTATTTGTGAAGTCGAACAATTTTTCTAAATTGCAACAAAAAATGTTTGCTCTCAAAATCGGAATGGAATGGTTTTGGTTACAAAGAGAATTATTGAAAAAAAATATTTTTGATTTGTATGCAATTGCTTCATTGCAGAGGAAAAGAGTTTGCGTACGCTTATTTGCTTAAGTTAAATTTCTGTGATAAAATTGACTTGAGAAAGCAGACCACAGCTGCCGGCTAAAGCTGACTTACGTACAGCCTAGATTTGAACTTTAGTTAAGACTTCATTTACATATTATTTGATCAAATCATCTTGTATCATATAATTCATTCTATCATACATTTATCTTCAAACTTTCTATCCCTTTTCTAACTAACTCTTTCGTTTAATAATTCAATTGAAACTTTTTGTTATTAAAAAGTACTACATTGACTAAAATGTAAGGCAGTAGAAATCTTATAATATATAAACGCTTATAAGCTTCATCAGCTCACCGAGAACTGAATTGTTTGAAGAGTCTTGCATGGACAGAAGTGTCATCATTGCAGTAGCATAGGAATGCTAGAACTTAAGAAATAATACAGGATTTATACCATTTATAACGCTTATTGTTTGACTTCCATATTTAACGAGTTTATTTATTGTTTTGGAGTATCATGCTGAGAAATAATTCGGAGCGAAATGTCGCCAGTGTATTGTGTAAGTTTTCGAATGTCCAAATGGCACATTGGCACTTCCCGAATGTTTCTCAAGAACTTGTTTTTATCATTGTGCATTGTCTCGTATGCTATAACTGTGTGTCGGCCAACCGGCAGATTTAACCTAACCTCACTTAACCTAACCTAACATGACATGGCAGTGTACTGTGGAGATGGCCTCAGCCTCGCACGCCTCCATCCGTCTCTTCGATTGGGACAGGACTGGCGTCGATGATCCTTTGGGAAGGTGCGAGAACGTCTCATGTAATGTGTCATATTGTCTAACCATTTTCCTTTTGTGCAAACACCATTCAGAATAATATATTCTCAATTGTCAATTACGCACACACATACACTCACTACAATCTATATTGCGCTATTGTCAATCACAAACCTATACTTGTCATCCACACGGATAATCATTGTGTTGTTGTCATTGACGTTTTAGCATATTTGTTGTGAATCACACTATACCATCCTGTTTGTTGTCAATCACAATTCTATACATACAAAATACGTACATGTTATTCACACAGATAGTTCTGTATTTGTTGTCATTACACAATGTTTATTAAACGTGTCGTCAATCCACACATTATCTGTATTATGTTTGTTGTGAACCCCAAAGTTAATTGTTTGAAGTATTTATTGGTGATCACATGTGCAGACACACACACTTGTTGCCAATCGCACATTTTTGTGGTGTTTATTGACAATCACACTTGCAGCCACATGTATTTCTTGCCAATCATACAATTATTTGTGGTATTTATTAACAAACACACAAACTAGTTGCGAATCGCATTATATTTGTGGTATTTATTGACAATCACACATGCAGACACCCGCACTTGTTACCAATCACACAATATTTATGGCGTTTATAGAAAATCAGCTTTGCAGACAGATGCAATTGTTGCCAATCGTACAATTATTTGTGGTATGTTGACAATCAAACATGCCATTTTACATCATCAATTTTCTGTTGATATATCCCAAATGCGAATTACGGCTGTGTTTCCTTCCTCCTGTAATGTGTTAACTCCTTGCTACCCGCATCCCCTACATAGCATCTCCGGATGTGATAAGTCAACCTCAATGAATCTCCTATGCAAACAACCGCTTAAAAAAAGTACATTCGCGCTTGTTGCCAATCACAAATGCAGATACATGTATTTGTTACTACACATGCAGATACTTGTTGCAAATTACACATTTATTTCGCATATTTATTTGCAATCACACATACAAACATACACTCGTTGCTTCTCATACAGTTATGTGTGGAATTTGTTGCCAATTTCATATACAAAATGAATTTTGTCACGCACTGACTCTTCTCTTATTTATCGATCACACACAGACCATATCAATCATACACGATTACGATACATCTTTCATATTTGTTGTAACATGCAAATTTGTTGCAAATTACATATTTATTTCGCATATTTGTTTGCAATCACACATACAGACATACACTTGTTGCCTCTCATACAGTTATTTGTGGTATTTCACATACAAAATTAATATTATCACACACTGACCCTTCCATTATATATTGATCACACACAGACATATCAATCACACATAATTACGATACATCTTTCATATTTGTCGTAACAACAATTTTAATTTTGGTTCTCATGCTTTCATTTGTGTCATATTTTTTTCAAATCTACTGAAATATAAATATGAGTTTGTGAGAGGATATCGTGAAGGTTTCAATAACGTTCACATACTCGTTATTTTCATATTCGATTTATGTTTTTCGTAGAAATTGTGTCTCGGCTTTTCGAAACACCCCTATGCCTTTCCGATTGTACAATTTTACTAGCAAATTTCTGCCGTTCGGAAATCAGGTATTTTTTTTTTTATTATAAAGATACGTTCCCGCACTTAACAGCATTTTAAATGTGGCATGATCATTTGATATATTCACACTTACAAATATTTCTGATTTGCATGCTGTCTGCACCACTAAATGGAAGGTCGATGGGTTTTTAATAGGGTAGTTGATTGCTCGGATAACATTCTGCGTTTGGACGCTCAGTAAAGTTAAGAAAGGACAATTTCAGCGTTATTGATGCAATAGATGTCAAATGTAAATATAACTTATCAGATCGACACATATTTTTGGCCTCATGGTCGAGTGGTTAAAAGGCACTTGATTAAAGCGTTGGAGAAATGCTGGAGGTCGCGGGTTCAAATTCCGCCGGAGTGAAAAAAATATGTATGTTAAAATGCACTTTTCTATTCAGCTTTTAAAAAATGTGTGGAAAAATATATTTAAAAAATCAAACACAGCAAAAAAATGCATTTATATA
>JAPMAF010001531.1:0-10875 GCA_026537445.1 Silvatares holzenthali
ATATTACTTGTTATACCATATGTAAACAAATCACAATAACCTTCATAAATATGAGTGAATACAAGTAAAAGAGGGTGGGAGTATTATAAATGTAGTTGTAGTATGCTTCGTTAATGTACAGAAGCTCTTATTATTGTCCAAAAGTGTTGATTCGTTATGTTTATTTAATTTGAAAGTTTGCGCCAGGGCCAATTAAGGGCGAAATGTTCGATTAATTTGTTGGCTCCGTGCCCCCATTAAGGTGAGCTCTGCTCTGAATTCCTCCAGACTTGGGGGTGAATAAAAAAACGTAAATTCTGATTAAACAAATACGCTCAGTACACGTTTTCTCTAAATTGGCTTCGCGTGTCAACAGCTACGTGACATGCAATAAATCTTCTACAGAGATGAGTTTTCTGGGGAAGTTTTTCAATTCTCTCCCATTGCCGGGTTTTTTTAAAACCAACCCTACTTCAACAAAACTGTATAATAAATCTCCTTTCTTTGTTATATCTATTGCATATCAATTAAAATTTGTAGCTCCAACAGAGAAAAGCTGAACACAATACACTTCCATGGTACAATGGGTAGGACATTCAATTTAAACCATATACTGTCGTGATATTCATTCCCACGATATAAAAATGCAAATAAACTTTTAAAAAAATATCTCTTAAAAATGTATTTCATGAAAAACGTTTTTCTTTAAAGTATTAATAAGTATCTGAATTGCCCCCGATCATCATTATGACCGTTTGTCGTTGTCCCATTACCGAATATCGTGATCCATCTGAAACTTCTCTGTCCATTAGAACGCACAACTCTTCTTCCGCGTCGGTCCAGAATGAATCCTACTATTCCCATCAACTTCATCTGGTTAAACCATTGAATTGAAGGTAGTTCCTTACTGTTTTCTGTAATATCTATTTTAAGAATTTCTTATTTTTTTCCTAGATGCTGTGAATAGTCGACCTTTTAAACGTGCGACGTCAACCCCGCATTTCTAAAGCGTTTTTCGTCTTCATTGCTTATTAACTCAGTGAGGCGGAGGTTTCCCATGTCTTGACGAAAATTTAAGTTAAAATCGATGTTTTTTTTTTTGTTATTTCAAATACTTTACTTATCGCATCGTTATGAGATATTATACGTCTAATTATTTCTGGTTCACAACTGCTTAAATCGATAATATAAGGGAGAGGAAAATTACTACTATGACCTGTGAAATTGAGCGAAGTCTTTTTAAAATCCGCCCCCTACCGTTCGACAATTGACAGAGTTACATCTTGAAGAATATTGCATCGTACGTTATTGCCAGAGTTTCTTCAACAGAGCAAACTTGAGAGAACGGGTACTAGTTGTTACAAAGAAAATTAATAAAGCGTCTAAGTATACAGCGTATTTTTTCTGTATCGCAATATCCGGCTATATCCTTCATGTTTCGTTATATCACAATACGTTGATTTTATATGATAGTATCGTGCATAAAATTCTACAAAATATATGATCTAAAACTTGATATTAATACGTGTACTTTTTTTTCACTTGAAAATTCCTTCACACGAGATGAAATGTTCAATTTGTATGTTTTTAATAGATTGACTATTTCTAGAGAATAATTAATTTCAAATGAACAGGGAACTGAGTCAATCATTCGTAAGTTCTTAACGGTTAAGAATGAGTTGTAATTTAAATGAAGAAAGTTGCAAAATACTACAAGTAGTATTTTTAGTTTTTACTCACTATTTCCCCCATGATGCAATGAGTAGAACACTTGGCCAAACTACTATATATGCTGGAGATCGTAGATTTGATTCCCGCAAGAGTAAAAACGAAAAATGTATTTTTGATACTGATTTTAAATATAATATTTGAATGGTCAAAGATTGGTAAATCTTCAGCATTACACACCACAAAAATTGTTTTTTTCTGTGTTTCGTCACTAAACCTGAATAAGGGCTGATCAGTTTTTCTTTCCTAGTGCTTTACATTCTATGCGTATATAAATGCATCGAATGTACAGATCCAGAATTGTGGTGGTGTTGTGGTATCTCGTTAGTAATAGAACACATAAAAAAGCATAAGATTAACAACCTCACTTTGCATACTATATAGTAATAATAAATCATTTGAATTGCAATGTTCCTTTAAGGCTGTATTGCTAACAAAGAAGATGATATGCACCGTAGCAAGAAGTATTTTACAGATAGATGTTTGTGTCCAAATACAAATATACCGCTATGAGAAGATATGCATAAGATCTCGTATATACACCAATTATTTATATATTTTTTTTATACATTTCAGCCAGTTATTTTGTTATATTTGCTACGTGAAATACAAACAGAATTCAAATGATTTATTCCGCTTGATCCCGGGTTTATATTAATTCAGCATCGGATATAAATATAAAACGGAATTCCGTAAAGGCGCGATCACAATTTATTGGTCGTAATTTCATCCAATCCCGATTTGATCCGAGTAAATCGCACCAATAGGCTTTAGCGACATCAATGTCGCGAGTGGCGTCGCGGCGCTCTTTTCACTATTCTTCTTCCTTAAGATAACTAAGTAAAAGTAGATAAATGTGAAAGAAATGAGATTTCCCTCGAAGCAGCGAACCACGCAGCAAAACGTCACGTTCTGCAGTGTGATGTTATTGGAATAGAAGCGCTCGGGTGAGAGCTGAGGGCTGAGTACGCTGGGACCGGGGCTGGGATAGAAACCGCGGTATTGGTACAGAGCGAACGGCTGCTCTACAGGGTGCATTGCACAGAATTTTTATTTTATCTATCAAAACCGAAAAAGTTGCCACACCATATCTATTACGTATGTCCACAGCAAGTGTAAATTTTATCGATAAATTAAATCTATGGTTTTCGGTTCAATATATCAGGTTTTATCTAAGATGATTTATAATAAGAAAATATTTGGATAAAATTCTGTTCGTCTTGACCACTATTCATTTACTTTTTCTTCGATCGCCTTGTGGTCAGGTTTCATAAAATTCTGTTTTATTTTATTTTCTTTTTCTATAACCATTAGATATTATTTAATTAATGATCACTGATGCCTTTAAAATCAATTTACAATTAGCGATTATAGAGGAAGAAAATAAAATAAATTATAACATCTTAATTAATTCAATCATTATGTTTCGGCCAATATTGGCTGGCCATAATCGTGGCCATTCACGATCATGGCCAAGGTATGGTTGAATCATGCTAAATTAATTTATTAAATTGTGGTTAAGACGAAGAAATTAAAATACATATATATTTATTTCTTCGTCTTAACACCACTCCATTAACCTATGTTCTACCTAATATAGTAGAGCAACATCATTTCAACCATCGCAGAAAATTAATGAAACTGTTTTCTAAATACATCCATAGAACAAACAATGACTGTTCCCTGTGTTCAAATGAAGTATGAACAAATCATGACTGTTCCCTGCTCTAACAATCAAAAGTCATTCGTGATAGTTGAATTTTTAAGCAGTTCTCCTGTGCACAGTAGAGAAGGAATCAATCGTGAATGAACCGCCCAGTTAACAGTGTAAATTATCTTTGCAGGATCGTACAATTCGTTACTAATTCGGCTAATGAATGGCCTTTAGTCCGTAAAGCATGAAAGATCAAGAATATCTTGTTAATTTTATATATATTTTTGCCATGTCGGCGGAGAGTGCATATGGTAAAAGCAGATTCTCTAAAACATTATTTTCTAAAAATACAGATTCCCTTTGAATAACTTAAATCTGTAAGACCCGTGTTAAATCAGCGCTGTTTTCAATTCTCTTTTAGCGGGCGCGATCGCCCTGCTAATAATATAAATGATGAGAGTAGACGTAATTTCCAATGTTCTTTATTCTCCTACAACACAGTGTAGAGATGGCAGTGTATAGTGACGGTGAATGTGTCGCGGTGAACGATTACGCGGTTGAGGGAGTCGGTTCTCGAAAATATGTTGTGCGAATAGATACCCGAGACGACAGAGAGACAGTTGTCTCAGGTAGGAAATCGATGACCTAACTCTAGCATATTGCGTTACGCATCTCTTTTTATAAGCGAGAGTGAATACTATTCTAGAATGGATTTTTATGGTGACAATATTGTATTCTCTGAGGTAGGTGAACTATCTCTAGAATCATCCAGAGGTTTGCCGTTCCGGGCGATGCGTTTGAAAGATTCTAGATGCATTAAACTACCTCACTTATATTATATTGTCGATTGTGTTAGTAGCACTCCCATTTTCTATATGAATATATCTTATGCGTGAATTGCATAAACATATTAGCTGTTAATATTTAGTAAATAAAAATACTGTTATACTTGGCCATGGAATAAACCTCTGTAAAAGTCACAGCCTGTATGTTGAAAGTTATTAGATAAAAGAAGGTTAAATAAACATAGTTGAGTTTGTGTTACTCTCATATAGGAAGAAATAGCGTATTGATATTGCTTTAAAAAGATATTTAACTTTAGTCTTAACATATTGAGATATTGATGTTAATTTTATGCCTGAAAAGGAAGTATGTTTTGTACTGTTGATCTTTTTCAGCTCAAATATACTGCTTACATATTTTTGACGTAAATATATTCACTACCATTAATTCTACGAGAATCTTCATTGCATTCTACAGTTAACATTTTACAATTAAACAGATTACACATACATACATACAAAACTTCGCACAAAGTCTTGATAGGAGTAGGCAGAGAGAATGAAGCACTACCTGTCTCTATCCTAACATACACCTTTTGCCTCTTCCGTATTCATACATCTCGTTATACACGCACAACGGTTGTTAAAATTCTTCCTAAATAAACTTGACAGGAGTATGTTTTTAAACTCCTTCATTAAGAAGTTGAAAAACATACTCCTGTCAAGTTTATTTAGGTCTTCCGTTACTGGCTGCTCTACCATTTAAATTTAAACCGCAGATCTGTTTTACTAATCTTTCCTAATATAATCTTTCATTCGCTACTCACTCGATATCCCCAAACCATCTTAAACATTCAGCCTTCATTCTGTTCACGATTATGTAATATTAAATGAGGCATCAATCATCATCATCGCCATGTTAAGCACTACCGTTCTAAATGGATCATGACTGAATGAATTGATTTTTCCTAGCAATGTAATCATACACGGTTGGGTAATTAGCCTTATGCTTAACCCTCAGCCGGAATGGCCAGAGTGTTTTTTGTTGGGGATTTCTTTCCTACATTTAGCATCCGGTTATTTACTCCTTTTCTTGCCGACGCAACGCCTCGTGGTTCTTACTTAAAAACTTATTTTAAAATATAATGCATATGGTCAAGTGGGTACGTGCACCAATCTATCTACCGGTAAGAACGCACGTTCAAGTCTCTCGAGCATACCACTATTTTTATTTTATACTATACAAGCAGCGTACAGCTTAGTACAGATATAGTACAAAATATTGGTTGCGTAGCTTTACTTAAAAAATGGAATATATACTAATCATTTCTAATCAACATATATTTTTTATAATAATGATAGTAATTATAATTTTACAAAGATTTCCAGATACAGTCAAGGCCCACTCACAGGTAATTAGAATAAAATCCATTGTAATAAAATCGTATTTTTTTTATTCTTTGCGGTTAAATAACACAAAAGCCTCTGAATGATCTGAATTTGATTTTAATGTAAAATTATGATTATTACATAATGTTGTAAATGTTTTAAAAAATGTAACATTTTTTATGGTAAAAATGTACACCTAGTCCGCACCTGACTAACTTCTGTGCGGACCAATCCGTTGTCGGCAGCCATTGTAGAAGATCAGGAAAAAATCCTTTCTAAATTGAATTCAGAGTGACAAAGTTTCCACACAAAAGCTCTGACTTCTGCAAAAGGGAAGATCGCGAGTGAACTTTCTACATTCCTCCGAGGAATCGGAGAATTATGCGTTTTTTATATTTTATAATAATGTCGCCCTTAAGCTGCTACTTTTCATGCTTGGATACACAATCTAGGAATCTAGGAATCCTGGATATATCTTTAAAATGCGTTATCTTAACTCATTTCTCGAATTTCTTCTCTAATTATAAATAATATCACTATCAATGTAACTCAAAGTAATTAATAGAACACTTACAGAACTTGAATTCATGAATTAGATATACAAAATAAATGGGTAGAAACACAGGAGAGAGTAAATGAGGTAGAATAGTCAATTCAAATATACTCCTTTCAGCGGATAGGATGGATAGGATAACTTATTTAAAAACGACTTGGATTTGCTAATCAAAACATGTTGTTAAAGGAAAAAATAAGAATCATTATGCACTATTCAGGTGTGATGATATCAAAATGAATTTGAATGCTATTCATTTTTTCCTTAAATATTTTGTTCGCTTTGAATTTGTTATTTAAAAATTATACTGAAGCAATTTTTTTACTTAAAATCACCATTGTCAAAAATAATGAAGTAGAAGAAGGTAGAGCGTTGTAAATTGTATGATATGATATGATATATCACAAGCACTAATTGGCTACACACTAGTACGACGGTATAATAGAGAGCTCTCTCAGATATTACTTTTTTTTCATTACGATACAGACTAACCTCGTGGGATTTCAAAATTATTTCCGTTGTTCGCTGCGGCAGTACGAGTACATAACATGTTATTACAACACTTTTCTCCTTCTTAGACTTTCACTCAACTCCTCTTACTCCTGCCAGGATCGAGAATCCGCCATCTTGCGCCCTTGGGAATATTTCGTTTATCCTCGTATTCATTGGGAAATTACTGCTAGCGTCAGTTGTATCGCCCTATCAGAAAAGTAATATAAGAAGTGTTATTTTTAGCGAGAAATAATAAGTTTCGATGAAAAGGACTCCTCTCTGCTTGTTCAGTAGATACAACACCAACCGAAGTACTAGAGACTAGCTTTGCTGGAGGGCCTAACCTTATAGGATGAAAAGCTATTGATCGATGATCAGACGACGGAATCTATTATAAACGTAATATACCTATGTACTATACTCGTATTGTGTGCTACAGAGTATTACGTGAAACATTTCAAAATGGCATTCGAAGAATTAAAGAGTACCAAATTACCCTCCCAAAGAATATCAGATTATTTTCTAGAACTCTCCTACACAAGTTTCTCCTGTTATTCTTCTTCCTCCATTTTTAATTTCTTTCTTCAACCTGTTATCCTCCGAGTGTATCACGCCACTGCTGTCAGTCTGCTACTGTTGTCATTCATTTCACCCATCGTTTAATACACTTGCACACATCAACTATCGAAATCTTTAACAGTCAAATTATTTTTATACCACAAGACATCTTAATAAAATATTTCAAATCATCAAACCATTTTGTATAGATTGAATGTGTCTTGTGGGAAAGCTGGCCCAAAGATAATAGAGTAAAATGTTAACAAATATTACATTGAAAAGATGTTGATGGTACTGTAGGGGCATTATAGCAAATTTGCACAATATTTGAATATGTCGATTTTATTAGAATTCTGTCAATATTTAAACTGTGGCTAGGCAGTCACTGACAGTTCATGTTGGTATAAATCGTATACTAGCTCCCTCTTTCCCTGTCAACTCTTCCGCGGAACGCTACTTAAAATGTGCGGTGTTTCACTCCACGTAATGAAATAACATAAAATTCAAGTACGGATGCTTGTTTCATATAACACAGTTACAAACCTGTCCGAATGGCAGAAAAACTTTTGTTTTATTTATCCGCCCGGGGAAACATGAGCGTAAAACAAACTTTTCATTATAAATTTTAAACAACTAACGCCATAAATCGTAACAAATCAAGGTTTTTTTAGATATTACTTTCCTCGAGTTTTCTTTGGTGAAAGCAACGTGACTCCTGTTTCATATTTTTTCCAACTCCCAACTCCTTATAAACTGTCGAGGTTCTTGTTAAATTAATAAGTTTACATCTCGGCGATACACAACACCGGGTAAACGTTTACAATTTCTCCTTTTTAGATATTCAACCCGTACTCTGTCATTATATATTCCTTATATATTCTTTCATTGCGCTATATTTATAGTAAATTCAGGTTTTATAATGAGCAGTATGACGTCGATTAAAATCGACCGCAATAATCCGAAAGAATATCTGAAGAATACGAATAATTTTTCATTGTGTTACCTTTTCTCTCAAATAATAACATCTACCTCTTCAGATAATCTTATTAATTCTTTCCTTCCACATACTGCTCCCCAATCGCGAATAGTAATCAAATTATGACCTTTCACTCTTACCACTAGAAGAGATTTCTCAATCTTAAAAAAAACTTTATCCTTCGATTTGTTCGGTGGTAACTTTGTGATAGGAGACATCCATATTTAATAGTTGTAAAATATTTATTAAAATAAAATATAAAACAATCACTTGTAACTTTGTTACTATCACTTTATTTTTTGAGAGAAACACGACGCGTTTCGGTCCTTTACCGGGCCATTATCAAGTGTGTACTGATAATGGCCCGGTAAAGGAGCAAAGCGCGTCGTGTTTCTCTCAAAAAATAAAGTGATTGTCCAAAGTATGAAGTATCAAAGAGTGATTGTTTTATATTTTATTTTAATAAATATTTTACAATGATTAAATATGGAAAACTTTATCCCTTTCAAATCATTTTCTCGTGATTACTGAGTTGTAATATATATGTACAAGTTGATTTGTTCTAATTTTTATTTATTAGGATTCGCTAATTTCCACCATCTGCAATACATTTGCAGTTTATCAAACTGATTCAAGAATATAGAGAACCCAAAAAATTTGCTTTCATACAAGTTTCTTTACTCGTGTTAATTCTTGTGTTTCTACATATTATCTTTACTTTTTTATTTTTCTACGTTTTTAAGCTTATCAGAGTATCGATAAATGCACAGGTAGGATATACCATATCCCGATTGCTGACCTAACAGGTTCAGCATCGAATATAAGAACAGCGTCATAATAATTTCCAATTGACTTGTCTCATTATCGATGCTGGGCATGCGGAGGCTGACTAGAGACCGGCTGGCCATTTCCGCGAGAAATAATAACAGAACGGTCCCGGAAAACCCAAAAAATAAGGAGCAAATTACATGGCTTGCCTTATGAGACATAAGAGTATGTGACCAGATTACGTATGAGGCTATTTTCAGATCCTCGAGGTCACACGCGGGCCTAATAGAATATAAAATCAGTGACAGGATTGTAATAGGAGAAAAATAATAATCACAACATGTTACGCGCGATATTTCTGTTACTCTTATATGGATATTATACGTTATTACATTTCCCCATCATGAAACGTTTCTACGATTTAATTTCAATCGTAACTGATTAAAAGTGCACAGATTTGTCTGATTATTTTACCTTTTATTGTTCATGGAATCACCTCCATAAAATTTAATACAACAGGAAGTGATAACAAGGTAGAAACCTTATATAAGCAATTTACCTTATAAGCAAACTGAATTGAGATGACTGGATAGTATTTTCACAGTATTTCTTACTTTAACTGATTATATTCTACCGTTTCACGAATGTGTACGTTTATTATTTCTCGTAAAATTGACGCTGGCTTTTTGTGATTAGAACCGCTTCGCAGAAAACGTTTTTATTCGTTGATTCATTTATTAATACTCCTCCCCCACCTCCTATATCGACGACCGTTTGGAAGAAACTTTCTCTGGCCTGGGCATCGCGAAACTGCTCACTCATACTTTCCAACCCGATCTACTCTCGTATATTCCGAAGCCAGGAAAACTGCTTTTCTCATCCCCTCTACGGCTCTCGATCTTCACCCTTATGGCCAGCTAAAGTATGATATTTTTCGCCTTTCAACATGAGACCAAAGCACGAAGACTTTCAAAGCTTAATTGTCATAGATCTATGGTGCATTGCCGCTACGTAATACATCAGTATGCTATTCAGCGTACCAGCTTAGAATATCCTTAATATTCTACGGTAAATTAACATTTCAAACATTTCTAGGTGGATATAATAACAAAGAAGAAGAAAATAGTTTGTTTACAATACTACATATTTCTTTGATCTCTAATAGCTATAAGACTTCGAGCGGTGAGTCATAATGTGTATATATAACAATTGAATTAATAATAAAATAATTGAAAATCTACATAATAATATTTGCGATCCCAAAAATGTATTACATAACATTTGTACACAAACTGTCACAACACGACGTTAGAAGTATACGAATACATTATAGCACATTTCGCACTGTGCTAAAATGAAACAAAACGTGATATAGAGTACAATAACTATTTCATCGCTATAATAATATGAAAGAATAAACTTTGACAAAGGAGCAAGCCTAAAAATGTTTCATTCTACCTCAAGTATTGAAGTTTACCAGCCACTGCCGATACAAAGGATTTGTGGAGAAACAATTGAAAGAAATATTAGCGCGGATTAGTTTTCTTTCCCGCGATGTTTCTTGGAAAATGACAAAAGTTTTCAGGGAACATTCCGACTTAGCTGGCTGGCGGGCCCCGAGCTCGCGGCGGCCGCGACCGCCGTCCTGCGTCCCTTCAATTAGCCCTCCATTGTTCCGTGACGGGACTCCTGATGGATATATATGAAATGAAATAACTTTGGCGATATCAATTTGTAAAACTATCGAACATTTATGATTAACTCTACTAGTATAAAAAAACTTTTGTTGTGGAGATGAATCCAAGAGGCACGTCGTATTAAAAGTGTTGGCAGCAAAATAAACAGAGATTATTGGTGCTGAGATGGGATCTCAACATTTTCACCAGTAACTTGATTCATAGGAAACTTCATGTCGGATTACAAGTTACGCACTCACACTCACTGTACATACATTGTTTTGTAAAGGGCTCTTAATTATGTCGAGTGGGTTGGGATA
>JAPMAF010001532.1:0-10874 GCA_026537445.1 Silvatares holzenthali
CATGTAAACCAATCTACCACTGATTCTGATGTAATATTATATAGTTGAAGGTTTGGTAAATGCATAGTATTATTATTATTATTCAGTGTTTTAATCCATAAAGAATTTTACATCCCTGTGGCTCTGCAGTGTGTAGTGCAATGTTTATTAAAGTTATACTTACTAAAGTATTACAAGTAAATAAAATAAGTGACCTGAAATCTCTCTCAATAATATTGTAAATAGGTCAATCAATTTATTTCTTAAACTGATTTTTACAAATTCTTCTAAATTTTATCATAATTCACCTTCGTAAAAAAATCATTGAGCACTAATGTACTCGTATATGATGAACCACTCCATTTTAATTTATCTCATTTAAAAGATTTTGAAGGATTAATCCACTGATATAATTTTTTTGCTATTGGGGTATTCATATATTATGATGAATCTTTTCAAATGGATTCCTAAAGGTATGCATGCAATATATGTATATATTATTTTTTTAAGTATTATTTTACTTAGAATACAAACAAATTTATTCATCGACATGCCACGCTATTAGGCATCCTCGTGTGTAATATTTTTTAAATATGTATTTGTTGTACGCTATAGGAAATTATTAAATGAAATTATTCCCATTATATTAGCATGAGCGCTTCAATTTTTATACACTGTTTTAAAATGTTTTTTTTTTATCGTAGATGTAAAATTTGAACTAAAAATGCTATATTTTTGTGCATCCTTTTATCCATGAGCAGTAGTGTGTGCAGATGTAGATGTATCACACATTTGTGATAGTTTTATAACGCATACTACAGATCCACAATCATTCATAGCAAATGGAACAAAAGTTTTTTCTAGAATGTCATAACATTTAATTTTTTCGTGATATATTGACTAATTCATTGGGTGACAGCACTTTCATTTTGTCTTTTTTTCTCTTACCAATAATCAAAAAATTACAACTTAGTTTGAAATATAATATTACCCCATACAGTTAGTGGTGGATTAAGCACTAAGAAGCCCGAGTCACAATTTTGAGGCTAAATCTCCTTATATTTTAATACCTTATATTTTAACACCTTGTCAAGCAGACACCAAACGTAGCTGTAAACCAAAAAATAATGAAGGACCTTTTTTGATCTAAACTTGGAACTAAAATAAACCAAAATAATAATGAAGGACCTTTTTGATTTGGATTAAAGTAACTTGGGATTAAAAGAGCAAAAAATAAGGATCACAGCATCTGAAATCGAGAGTAAAGGTAATTAAAATATACGATACTGGGTCGTTTTTTATTATTTTTGACTTCAAAAAACCTTAGCTGGCATCATGTTGATCATTCTCAATTTAATTAAGAAAATATTGCTAATTTTGTTTTGAGAGCTGAATATTGAGGTCAGAGTTGTCCAGAAATCCGCTGCCGCATACATTGACAATTTACTCTAATGTGTTGTGCGCTGTGTTATTAGCAAATCATTTGTCGTGTAGTTTACATACAAATTTGAATCTTATATCACAATTCTAGTATATAACTTATTACTTTGCGTTATGATTTGTTATTTTTATTTTGCGAAAATGAAATGAACTTTTGTAATTTGCCCCAACTGTTTAATTGAGTGGCATTTAGTAATTGTAATAGGAGTTAGTTTTTGGGCTATGGTATGCTAGTATGTATGATATAATTCACCTAAACATAACACACTAACTGTACTAATTCACATGTCGATGTATGCTTTAAAAGGAAGTATATTTAGTAGTGGGTAATGATTATTATGGTTTTATTTATTTATCTAGTTTTATAATATAATGCACAAAATAAAATATCATTGTTTTAAAGTCAAACGCTGTCAGTTGTATATTTTCTGCCTCTCTATTTATATGTGATATTTTTATTTATCCATTAGCATTTGACTTATTGACATTGATTAGTATGGCGATAGATTCCTTGATTTGAAAAGAGGTTTACAAATTACAAATGGTTAATTTATCAAAATATACACTTACACAACAGATATGGTATAGAATATGACAAGCAAAATAAATACACATTTTTAAGAACATCAGAAGAATGTGTATTTTTTTGTTATGCTACACATGAGACACTATATCCATCTGGATCTGTAACATTCAGTGCACATTCCGTGCTGTGCAGTAGCAAGAGGAAAGAAAACCTGATTATTCAGTTCTAGTTACGAAACATGGATATTTCCATTTCATGTGGCGTACATTACTAAAAGGTTATATTGCTCCAGGGTGATACAAGAACTACCACTCTTTGCCAGTCCAAAATAAATCTTTTTATATATATATTAAAAAAATATATTACATGTACATATTTAAAATCTAAATTGAAAAATTCATTCAAAATTTTCACTTCAACAGGATTTCAACCCACAACCACTTAATCGAGTGACCTATCCTTTGGACACTGAGGCTGACAATAGTTAAGGCAGTGCCATACTATGCGAATGTATTCCAGTATTGGGTCGAGTAGAAAAAATTCTTTAACTTTTGTCAGAAATACTGACAACAGGCTGAACATGTTCTAACATAAACACTAGGTGCTTGACATTTGCAATTAGAGTATCGAAATATACTATGCAACCATCATTGAAAGGCACCCGTAGCATTGTGTGAAACTAACTACCTTAACTATTGTCGACCCTTATATAGTGCCTTATAAAAAATAAACATTTTGTAAAAAAAAAAAACATATATTTATAATGATACATTCTAATAGTAAAACAGCATAAATAATATAAAAAAATTAGTTCCACCTTTGATATGAAACTACTCCTTTATTTTTTTAATGTTACCAAATTAGAATGTTGTTAGCAAGATTCTTGGAGAAAATGGTTTTATCATCTAATATTTTTATTCATTAATTTTACTCTACCATATTCGATTACAATTTATTTCATATTATCTTTTTTTTTGCAATTATTTTTAAAGAAGAATAGCATTTGTGAAAAAATGATCACAAACAGTTCATACATTACTGTTGACATTATAATATTCAATTTCAAATTCCATTAAATAACACTCAGTAGAATACTCTATGTGATAAAAGTTTATTGATCTATTACAGTTTCTTAAAGTGGAATAATATGGTGGGAGGAAAGAGTACCATCCAAAATTATTGCAATAATAAACAGACTTTATAAATGAAATCTTTAAGGTAATAAGATGGCACGCTTTCAGGTGTAGCAGAAAAATATTATTGTTTTTATTGCATCGAAACTTAAGTGTAAAATTTGAAAGGTATCGGGACACCGAGAGTGAGAGAAGTTAAAGAAGTTCTGATTGTTATTTATTATGTGCTTATTTACATATCAAACTAAAAAAAATATTCTTTTATTTTTTAGCGCCATTGCCGCTTAAAACACAACGGAGACGTCAAAGTGATTGTGGGCGAGCAGAGTCCAAACGATCAAGTGCCAATCCCTAGGGATAATATGTGTGGTGACTTCGATGGGAAATGTGTCAAATGCCCATTCACATCGAGTGATAGAGTTTTATATGAAAGTCATGTTAAAAAACATACCATTAGTTCAGACTCAATTTTTAAATGTTTTATCTGTTCTTATTATGTTACCACTGAACAAGAACTTGTCCAGCATCTGCCGATTCATGGAATCGGAGAACCGGAGCAGTACATTTCGAATATTCTTAATTGTAAGGCTAACTCAGAGCCTGGTCCATTGAAACGATACAAATGTTCCGACTGTCCTTATGAAAGTAACAGCAAATCACAATTTATGTACCATGAACAGTTCCAC
Source organism: Silvatares holzenthali (assembly GCA_026537445.1). NCBI lineage: Eukaryota > Metazoa > Arthropoda > Insecta > Trichoptera > Pisuliidae > Silvatares > Silvatares holzenthali. The sequence goes on from JAPMAF010001532.1 coordinate 3,765, forward strand.
AAATCGCGAGATGCTCCGTTTAAATGTGACGTTTGTAATTATCAGGTTTCAAAAAGACATCTCCTACATCAGCACATGAAAGTGCATAAAGACTCTCTCGAATTGCATAAAGATACTGTAGTAGAGCAGAGTAATGTTCACGAAGAAATATTTGAAATTCCTCTCTTGTGGGTTGCAATGGGGGATGAATACCTGAAAGTATACAAATGTCGCCAGTGTCCATTTGTTCACGAGTCCAAACCGAATATTGTAGATCATGAGACCATGCATCATTCCAACGAGTTGAGTAAAGATACAAACACTCGCAAGTGTCCATATTGTACTTTTCATTGCAGCGATACAGTATTTTTATTAGCGCACTTTAGTGTTCACAAGGAGGACTATGCACAAGTGCTTTGTGAATACAACTCTGCCATTAGCGACGAAGACCAAATCAGCCATTTCAAAGGATTAAATAAATCTGATATTGAACAACACAATGAAAGTATCATGCTGGACATAGAACAAGTTAGTAATGATGAAAAAGATGATGTTAGAGTAGAAAAAAAATCTTCCGACAAATTGTTATATTTCTGCCCACATTGCCCAGCCCGATTTGTTTTCGAAAAAGAAGTTCTTATACATATTAAATTTCATACAACGAGATTACCATATCAATGCCAAATTTGTTCATATACAGCTCGTCAACAGACACATTTGATGGCTCATAATTCTGTGCATTATGAAGGATATCAAGCCAAAACTAAGATGTTGCAAGATATGCACAACACTCATCCTGATTTCTTGCAACCTAAAGTGGTCAACGTGATTTCTGGAATTAATGTCTCCGAACCTGTTTGGATAGCGGTAGCTGAGCAGAAAAAAATTGACGTGGAAGAATTTGAAGATGCAGATTCACCAACTTCCAAACATTCTGCCAAAAATTTTCAATGTACCCAATGCCCGGCCAGTTTCTTCAAGAATGCTGCACTTCATTATCATACGAGCCTCCACGGAGGAGAGGGATCATTCAAATGCATGGAATGTAACTATGCAGTCAAAACAATAGGGAATCTGGTGAAACACAAGGCTGTGCACGCGAGTAAAGAAAGATCGGATGAAACTATCATGTCCACCAATCAAAATGAATACGACTCGGGGGAAGAAGTCTCCGTAGGATATAAAAATATTCCCATTTCGGGAACAGATTTATTTCAACACAAAACTCAAGCTGAAAAAAGAGCTCTATCAGAAAAGCTTGTTACGCGGCCGAACGATCACTTCCCTCCTGTTTTACAAGCTGATCCGCAGTTTGGAATTTTAATACACGGAAATCCAGATTTTATATATCCAACATACTTGAAAAATGGACGCCAAAAAGAAAAAAGATACAAATGTCATAAGTGCCCATCCGCATTTGAAAAACGGGAACAATACAAAGTTCATCTCTCTTTACACGGGTCAAAACAGAGATACAAATGTGAACTGTGCGATTATTCTGTAAAATATTACGCTAACTATGTTCAACACATGCGCAAACATCAAATGAATGCTGATGCTCACGCTGCACGTCAGGGTAGTAATTTTAAATCGACAGAAGGTTTCGATGAAAATAGAACTGGGCATAAAGGTATTAAATTGGCTATTAAAACATTACCCCGACATGCATCGCATAAAACCAAGCTATCGGTCAGCGATCAACAAACCCTGAATCTGATGCAGCGGCGTCGATCGAGCGCAGCCAGCAGCAAGGAGTTCATACCCGAGGAAAAGAAACATTTTCGATGTTCCTTCTGCCCATACATCAGCCAAAGGCGTGATGCTCTCGACAATCACATGAGGAGGCATTCTTCGCTTACAGGGAGTGGAAGAAACTTCCAATGTCCTCATTGCGATTATGCGGCACCTCAATCCCAATTTCTCCGGGACCATGTGAAAACACACTTCAACACTCAGAAATATCTCAACCCTGAATACTTCACCAACTATGATGGTTTAGAAGTGTTCATTACCAAAATTGACGAGACTGACGATTCCTTCAATAAAAACTGTATTTTTAAGGAAAACCTGAATGAATGTATAAAGATGGAAAAAGATAACAATTCTGTAATGTATGTAGTCCCTAGCACGGGTGAAAGGATAGAACCGTAGTCTATAATATCTAATAGAATTACAATTTTAATAACACTTTGAGATACAATTCACATGATATCTATGTATCTATAATATAATAAATTACTAGGAGTATGTTATAATACGATGGCACGGTATGCAACCTATTTTAATAATACAAACTATACATTATTATGTACAGATTTCTGCATAATATAATTATCTTATTCCTGATAGACCTATGGTACATGGACATTCAGATAAAACTCAAGAGTTCCACAGGAAAAATGTGTGGAATGTGAAGGGAAATAAGCATGTTAAATAACAATGAGGTTCAAGAATAGTTCTGAAACCTACTAGATTAATGTACTGGATGGAGTAAAGATAAATCCACCTAATTAAATTTATTTTATATACTCAGAAACCTAATACGCTTTATAAGACTCCGAACTCTCCAATGATGTCAACTAAATATTGTCGCAATTCTTTGCGATGAAAATGATACTGCGTACGTTTTTGATGTGTGATTCAACGAAAGATTCCAAAGATAGCTAATGTTACCATTAATAATTATTTTTCCTCAATGCCATTTTTGCTAAAGATATTTGAATAAAAATTATACAAGGTCATATAGTATGTAAAGTAAGGATACAAACAAGGGTATCAATAATAATAATTACAAAAAATATTTAGTCTTCAAATGTATAGTCTTTTATTCTTTACATTTTACCAAATAACACATTTGCATTAAACTTTGTTTATAAAAGCCATATTGTAAATCTTATATTATGAAAATAAGCAGTGTTAATTATATGAATAAAGAATGTTAAGTAATAAAACTGTATTTTTTTAAGTATATATTTTTACATGATTATAACACAATTCACATTAATCCATAATATTTTAAGAGAAGGTATTAGCTTTAAAAAAATACACTACACCTACAATCCATAATAAAAAAAAAATGGAAAGCTTTCAGACAAAGGAATTAAATGTAAAAGTATAACTCACCCTATTTTACATATAATCAAAAATAATTATTTACACAAAATAATTCCATCCAGCTCCCGATATTTCATTTCGAATTCAAATCTCTCACTAATTCAAGACAATTAACTACACTCTCACCAATTTAATAAAATGATACCTCAGTAAATCGAAGTGATGTTCAGTTTCGTACAACAAAGTTGGCACCAATACTCTACGCGCTACCAACCTTCTACTTAAATATTTTTTTATTTGATATAAGAGCATTTAGTGCCCTGTATACTCTATTTCCTGCTTTCAATATCGCTTTCTCATTTCCAATCATTTATGAACATACTTCCCAGGTATATAAAATTTTCAACTTGCTCTAATTCCTCATTCTCAACCTTTATTTTACACTCAGTTATTCCATCACCTTTCTCAAACATCTTTATTTTCGATTTACTACCATTCATACATATTTAAAAACAAATAGAACCAAGATACAATTCACTTCATTTCCGGGAGGAAGAATTGCACCAAGGAAAGTTCTTTCATCAAGGAAATGTTTACACAAGTGGTTCACTCAATTATGTAACCAAAATGTACCAGTTGGAGATGTTATATTGAAAAAAAAAACTAAGCCATGCATTGAATTACATATTGAGGGGTCCGCAGCCTATTGAAGGCCACTTTAAAAAATATAGTGCATACATTTCTTCGAAAATCTGCGGTGAATGTGCAAGTGCTGATCCACATGGATGGATGAACTAGAGGGCTTACTGCCTGATTATAATTGAAGCTATATTTTTAATTCAGATGAGACTTTTCTCAATGCCCCTTGAGCTTCAAATCATCAAGAGTCTGCTATATCAAGAATACAAAAAAATAATCTACAATAAACCCTGTAAGTATTAATCAGCTTTAAGCATAATATTTTATTTATAACTAAAAGGGTAGAGAAAACACTAATATATTTTTCTGATAAAACAAAACAAATATTCGACAGCTCTTTTATGAAAGATTATTAAGCAGCATCACATATTTTGTAGATTTAAAATAAGTCTTTTCAGTGCCTATTATACTTAGCCCCTTTAGAGAAAATTATCATTTTAAAAGTTTATTTAAATAATATTAAGAAGATTCTCCATAAGTCCATTGAAGTTATTAATTATCTCAAATACAAAAAAATATTTCACATATTGGAGATAGTTATTTACATTACGATTTTATTAGATAAATGGTATTTACTAAGAAAATATATCATATTTACTATATTTTTAGTCACTAGGATTGGCATAAGAAATTAATATTATAGAGAGATCACAAGTTTAAAAGCAAGATTAGATCATAACGTGAGAATATTAAAAAAATAAAAAGAAAATAGAGGTATAAAATTCAAATTATTTTATAACCCCAAAAGATCTACAATTTCTGCTGCTTCTTGCACTCATATTCAATATACCTATTTACATAATCATTATGACAAATAACATAAGTGTTGAATAATGTTGTATTTTGTTCTTTTTTTTTGTAAAAATATTTAATGCCTTTGAGTATTCCATAACACGCATACAAAGAACTAGCTGGTAGATCCACTACAACTCACTAACTGAAAACATTATGCATCTACAGGTCAATAAAAATATGGCAATATATAGAATTTTGGGAGTCAAACATTATATCAATAAATCCCTTACGATATGGCTGCTAATTATAATGTATATCAAAACCCCATTCGGGTGGACCATGAAATGGTACTATATACAATTATTAATATTTACAAATTTTCATTATTATTTGAACAACATTCAATATAATTACAACAATAATCTTTTAGGAGTTAAAATGACACGATTTATTTATAAGTATATCAATGAGTTTTATGTTTTCTGTGTAAAGATTTATGTCCATCTAATAAGTTATTAATTATAAGGGATGTACTTTTTTTAAATCAAATAAGTATAAAATTAGTTATATAAACAATCACAGTTTTTTAATAATGGAAAAATAATAATTATTGAAATAAATTTCATTTACATTGATCCAGTCTCGTAGAGGAATGGGGCTACAATAAGGATTTTTTTCACACTCTTTTACGATTTCAATACAAGATATATCATCAAAAAGATTTCGAATTCTTTTAAGATCTTCCAGAGATTCTTCGTAAGTGTATGATGTTAATAACAAAGGAACATTCGGAATCAATAACATCGGTAGAGATTCACCCCATAAATCAAATTCCGAATCATTCAATTCATGAAAGCCACAGTTAAATATAGCTATCAAGTTGGGTATTCTGTAAGTAGATGAAGAAAAATATTGAGAATATAAAATCGGCTCAAAATAAAAGTGAACTGCTCTGCCTTTATTTTGACACAAATCACAGAATTCCCATTCAGGTACGGAATGATCAGCCAACTCTGGTCCCACAAACACTAAATGCAAACATTTCAGGTTTTCCAGCCAGTGAAACATAAGCTCGCAAATTTGCCTTAAAATTAAAGAAAGAAATTGTCAGTCACAACAGATTAAATTAACACAGATATCAAAGCAAAAATCTATTAAAAAAAACTAATAACGATAATATTAATTGTAATATTGCATTTTTTTCTATATTTCTATCAAAACGTGTTGCATCATTATCTTATACTGTCTGGAGTAAATCATCAACGTGAACCTTACATAAAAAGCTACATGCTAGATACGCAAACAAATATTATGTAAGACCGTAATAAAAATAGTATCAATCATGACCAGGTTATTTTACACAAACTATTACTATGTTAGTGATTATTTTAACACATCATATTTAGTACACTCAAAATAATAGGTTGCCTATACTCCTACCAATGTTCAGTTCTGCATAAGTCTTAAGATTATATGGAACATGTATTTTGTGATAATTAAGCACAACTGCCAAACTAGACATGATTTTTTATTCAACAGGTCACTGGATAAATCTCCTTGTGGTAGGCAGATCAAAATGGCAATATCTGCAATATTTAACCACTGCTAAAGTTGTGTACCCAAGGATATTATTTCCTTCCAATGCCTGTTTAATCTTTGATTTTCTAAATGAGTTACCAATGCAGGAAATCTTTATTTTTTAAATAATTAATATTAATGTTTATCTATGTAGAAACACATGTTCCAACCGGGGATCTTAAGGGTCTTTTTGTAGACGAATACCATATATCCTTCAATTCTTCATATTTAAAACTGCTTTCATATAACACTGATACAATATGATGTTTCCCTATTCACTAATGAATTCCTAGCACCAAATCTGTATTGCCTAGAATGAGCCATTTTTTATATAGAGTGAACATAATAAATTATGCAAATACATCTTATATTTTGTTTTCTCACAAATAAACCATCTTCCGCATCTCGAAAATCACTACCAAAGGTCTGAACATGAAGTCGTCTGCTTCTAAGTTACCTCTCATACATCAGTACATACATAAAATATAAGTAAACCATTGATGTATTGTATGGAGCTGAAATTAAAAATTTCATTACCACAGATTTTAAATATATACATATATTTGATGCTTTTAACTACTTACCTATTGAAATTAGAGCATTCATAGGTTACACCGACAATATGAACCGTTAAATGCTCTTGTGAAATATTGAAATTTACAATTAAATTACAGATACTCAAACAGTTAATAATGGTTAAGACATGAGATAGTCTGTCTCCGAGTCCCAAGCAATTGACTTCATCATCTAATATTTTTTCAGTATCACTGAATACTGAAAAATATTTTGATGCATCCTGGAATGATAGAGCTCTATCAGGCATAATTTCATTAATTTCATCTGAAAATATATCAAAATTATTGAATTAAACAAACAGAATACTAAAATTGACGATTCCAAAAACCGTTCAAATAGACCATAGGTTCTCAACGTGCGCGATAACGCCCCCTTGTGGGCGTTTGAGACTTTCGGGGGGGCAGTAGAAGATTCATTCATATTCCTATCTTACGACTATAATATAATATCTTACGTTTAAATATAATCGTGGCAATAGCTGTTTTAAAT
>JAPMAF010001534.1:0-10874 GCA_026537445.1 Silvatares holzenthali
CGCTCAACATGTCCAAACCATCTCAGACATCCAACTTTCATTCTATTTATAATTGTTACTTTTTGTTGACATTCTTCACCTTATGCAACTTCAAATATCTTTATCTTAATATAAATAGCGCAGATCTCTTCACCTCATGCAACATTTTATATTGTTGCTAAGAGGTAACGTTCACAATCCACCAGTAATCACTACCTTCAGTCTGCATGCCCCCGTAAATTACCTCCGTTCTCAAAATCATGCTCCTTTCGCTATCCCTCATTCCTCAACAAATCTTGGCACCTGCATGCCCAGTTCCAGGACTGACAACCTACCGAATGTCTTGAACATATTTCTTGACCCATTATCACTTATTATGGAAACATTGCGTCTCTCCGTATCATCATAAATCCTTACCCCTCTGTGCCTATCCCTTGATAGCCGTCTCTTCCTTTTTACTTCGACCTACCACCCTTTTGCTTTACTTAACATGTATTTGCTTTTTTTATTTGAACTGTTATTTATCATTTCTTTTTTCTTGTCGTTGTTTTATACTTTTTTGATTTTGTTAAGCTAGTGTATGTATATTTTAATTTTCTTTCACTTATTTTTATATTTGGTACATTGTACTGTTAAATAAAGCACACTACTATAACAGCTTTTGAAGCGACTAGTTCACTCTTTTGAAATACACTACTATTATTTATTAGAAATGCCTCGAGCATGACTGAATTTCGACAGCTTCTGAAAACACTATGGGGAATCCACTGTATCTTTGCTGATATTTAATACCTATAAATACAATACACCTTCAGGCCATTTCGCCGTAGGCATAGGCAGAGAAGATCGAATGTCACACCATTATATCTTGACATACATTCCTCAATTCACTTATGCTAATACATCTCCTCATGCATGCTTTGTGATTACTATGATTATCGATAGTAATCCATCAATATTTGGTTGATCTGATCATGTCATGTTTTTATTGTCCCCTGTTCATGCCTTCAGCAATTGTATCATAGATTTCCCGTACTGACTTTTCTGCATCTATTCGCTCTATATGACTAAACCATATCAGTACATTTTTTTTTCATTTTATTAATCACGCTCGGATCCACTCAGCATTCATTCCTTATATCTAATTATTAACTGTAAAATACATATAAATTACATTTTCCAAAAATAGCAATTTTTATTGTATATTTTTAGTAGTGTACATATTCCAACTATTGTTATGTTGATTCGTGCGCCATTGTGGTAGACTCTGCTTATGAAATGGCACTATATAAATGTGTGTTACTAGGTATTATGAATAGATACAAATGTTTTTGTGATGTCAACAGGTGGAGAGAATGCAACTTCAAAGTTTAATAAAACAAGAGGAATCGAGAGAACAATCGTCGAGCACAGCAGAGCATGAAAGTTCCTCCTCTAGCAGTAAGAAAGAACCCCTGGTGGCAGAGCCTCCGAGTGTCCAAGAATTAGACGAGGCTGAATCTTCTTTGAACACAAAGAAGTTGGATTTGAGCCTTATTAATGACCTCGACCGTATGTATTATTTTATGGATATTATTTTCATGAGAAAATCACGTCAAGGGTGCTGCGCATTTTTACTTAAATATTTTATAGACATGAATGTCCCAGATGTCGTCATCTCTTTAAGAGGAATAAGTCTATAGCCGAGGATCCAGTGGGAACTGAATTACCGGAAAAGGCGACTCCGAAAACAAACCCCCGTTTGCGGTCTACTTCGACATATTTGAAGATTCAGGCTACAGACAGTGCTGCACATTCAGGCAGGAGTGTACAGAAGAGATGGCGGTGGATGAACCGACAAGGGTCAATGGCGGTTCTCAAATCTTCCACGAAGACTACTACTGCCTTGGCATCAGGTAGCAACCGGCCATTAAACAAAAAGCTAAAATTAAATCTCTGGTATGTACATAAAGTAAAGTCTGGAACATACAGTTCTGGCACTTGTGTACTCAGAGATCCGACCCCAAGTAGAAAGAAAAGACAAAGAAGAAATTATAGACATGAATGAATTTATTTAAAGTATCATTTCATAAACATGGAGGTTCCATGGGTGAGTATTGCTGACAACTGCAGCTGCAGTTCCTAAGATGTATTATCCAGAGGCGCTTGGTTTCAGTCAACATATATTTGTCATTTGACTAATGTCATAAGACTATTTTTCCATAGTATTTTGGCTGCTATTAGTTTGCTGTCGGTGTTGAGATTCAATGTTGTTGGGTTGTACCGTTTGTGGATGATTATTCCGGTGTCTGAATATGTTGAAAATGAGCCGAAGAAATTTAGAAGCTCAAAATGTTGTATACACTCATCACACTTGTAGAAAATAAAAAAAACGCTAAATAAAAGTTGTATAATAATAGAGAGATAATCAAATTATTAACAACATGCTGTATGCAAATGATATAATTTTATTTGCAGATAGTAGGCTTCAGTGTCTACTGTCTAGAGTAAATACTGCTAGTAATGAAAGGGGACTTCGAATGAGTATGGAATATATCAAATATATAGTCATTTCTATTAAGACCTCAGAGTAGAGAGCTTTAAACATCGAGGAAAAGCTGGGTGTTCTAATATCCCAGTTGTTGGCTCAATGACGAGTGGAACCATCGGGTTGACTTTCACATAGGCAGACTCTCTCCTGAAGAAGAACACTCCAATGTGGTTCGACATGTCGACAAACAAAATGTTACAATATGACATAACTACCGTAAGTCTTTAACTCATGAATCTTTTGGTGATGAAAGTCTACGTAATATTTCAGTGGAACCATGTTAAAAAGTAAAAGTGGACATTAAAATGCATTTTCAAAATAGGATGGAAGACGGGGTTCTAACAGAGAAGTGGAGAATTACCAGGATGAGAATATAATCATGAACTCTCCCACAAGTTACTACAAAGAGAATTTGAAATGCGGATGTATTGGCAGCCTATGTAAAAGAGCTTAACTGTATTTGGAGTTCTTACTAATTTTTCTTTTAGTCTACACTTGTAGTAGGTGTCTGTAATATTTTCATCTCGATAGGGTGTATTCATTTTTTCTGTAGCCTAAGTTCTATTTCATAGTTTATGTGAAGATGCCAATTTAAATATTACAAATGTTGTGCAGTATTTCTAACCATAGTCATTTTGCAGATATTCTACAGGGAACGTTCTACACGGATCACAATATGTCGGAAGAGGAAGAAGAGGACAGTTTAGAGGAATGAAACGATATGTAATGTAGGATATTGTTATGTTTTATTCTTAATTAAGACTTTGTACATATTTACATTTAATATATTACGTGGTTATTAAATGGGAAGCATAAATTAATCTCGAGAATGTCCATCCATCCCAAGTGACACCACCAGATTTGGTGTTGAGATTTATAAAATGCATATAATGTTTCTTTTGAAATAATTAAAATGTATAATAATGGAAAATTTGTGTAAATAAATAATTACTTATTTATTTGATGCAAATGTATTTTTTTCTTCTATAATTTAAATATCGCCATTCTTAGCACCTTCTTTCGTGTTCAGTCTCATTATTCTCACTGGCAACTAATGCAGTCTTCATTCCTTGAAGCGAAATAGTTAGCTAAATTATCCCAGTTCGTTAATATTCTCTTTAGAAATTAGCGAATGACATTTCACAGGCTGGATGTCCATGGATCCACCGTTATTATTATTAAAAATGCATGCCATTGAACTCCGAGATCTTGATTCGATAAATCTACGAAAAAATTAATTTCGGTTGCCAGTTTACAAACAATTCCTGCTGTATCGACGTTTCGTTTAAGCGGCAAAGAAAATCATTTGCAGGATGGTGGTACATTAGTTACTCTATCGCTAACATCACACGCGTAGCTACTAGCAAAATATGAGATGAGTTGATAACAAACAAATAAAAATAGTACCTAACAATCAGTGTGGCTGAAATTGCATGCCACAAAAAAATATATTTTTTAAATAATACATAAAGGCAAATAGGGAACATGGGTATATCAGACATGTTCTCAGGTAAAATATTCAATGCAAATTGTTTAGATCAGTGTGGGCAAATATCTTTATGGGCACAACCAAAAAAAAATTATGAAGAACATTTGTGGAGTTACTGATTCATCAGGTATTTTTGATACAAGGATACTTTTGATACTTTAAATTGCTGTATACATCTGTGGCGCTTTGATGTTATATTATCATGGGTTTGTGATGCCTAGTTTAGGTTGACAATACAATACAGTATCATACTGCTTCCTAAAGAGGTAGGCAGAGAGCATCAAGCATCATACTACTTTATACGTTTCTTGCCATGTTCATGTCTCCTCGACCGTGCTCTGCGATTATTACGATTACACAGATTCATCCATTAAAATTTGGTTGATAATGCTGCGATTTTCTTGGACAACCTCTTTGTGCCTTTATATTGCATTCTTCCATACTAACCTCTCAACATCCATATGCTCTGCATGACCATACCGTCTTAACACATTCATCTTAATTTTATCTATCATACTTGCACCTGTTCCACATTCTTGTATCTGTTCCACATTCTTGTATCTGTATTCTTTATTTTGTCATACATATTTTTACTACACATTTTTATAAGAGATCTCATTTCAACAGCATTTATTCCACTTTCATCCTGCTTTTGCCAGGTCTACTTCCATATATCAATATTAGCACCAATACTTTGTTATGCACTGTACCAAATGGATTTATATGATCTGCGATATTTACAAATTCTCATTATTTATTGATTGAACCTCGTATAAATAATAGAAATAAAATACAGAATTTCGGAATAATAAAATGAGGAATGACCAATATGTGCTGTTAGTTAAGACTCATGAATCAGAAATGCTAACGTTGGCTAAATTGAATCAAAGATAGAGTCAAAAAGCTCTGTGTATAAATAAGCATGAAATACCTATGCTACATGTAACTTGATTAGACCGGATATGGAATATATAGAGACGATTGAAAGTTAATGATGTTATTGAAAGAGTAGCAAAGAATATAGTGGAGCAGAGATCTTGTGAAGGCAAGAAAAGCAGAGGGAGATCTACACAATGGTCTGATGATATAAAAATAAACTTATCCATTTGAATAGCATGTCTCTTTGAAGATTTGATCAAAGCTTCATGCAAATATGCCAAACTGTAATATCTTTATATTAATAGGGAAATCGATAAATACTGTTAATTAATCGACATATGGATAGAAATATTTTTAAAAATAAGTACCGGTCAGATTTTTTTTTGTGTTTAATGAAGGGAAATTAAAGGAAAATTTATAGTTAGGAAGTGGGTGTATTTAACTATATAATTATATACATACATTTATGCTAATATAGCATAAAACAGTAACCTTTCTTTAATTCATCAAATATGAAAAATATTTCATACAGCATATTACATAAATTTTCACCCGAGTTATTTAATAGAAATATATGATATAATAACAAATATATAGATCTTTTGTATATTTTTTGTTTCTACTTTAAATAATGTTTAAGAAAAAAAAAATAGAGTTGTATGTCGAAGGGGCAAATTTTGTGTACTGCAAAAGGAAACGTATGTACTTATGAATATTTGTACGGCATATAAGCTAAAGGAAATATAAATAAATACTATTCAATATGGGAAACTAATTTCCATTAATGTTTTAAGGCATTATAATTTCTTAATAGCGTTAACATTGTGTTTTATCAGAGTATGAATATTATCAAATCCCCAGCAATAGAATTGAAGGCATTACGATGAGAATTAGTCTCCATTCGATACTTATTCTTTTCAAAGAGTTCACTTTGATGATGCGTTTTATGAAACAGAGTAGAATCATTTTCAGTTAACAAGTATTTTACTCAACATTACATAAAATATAACAATACAAGTTTTACAACATTTTATAACAACACATAAAAGGTTTATAAAGGGGTTTCAAAACAACCTTACTGTATATTATGAAGATTCGCAAACGTTAAACATACTACTTTACAGAGTTAAATTTGTGGGCTACAGCGATTGCTTCAAACGACAAACCAGCCAGCTTTCCAAAAGTGTTTAGTCAATTGTGCTCCGGTGAAGAAATCTTCCACATTCTCTCTAATATACCATATATATCCTTCGCCTTTCCCACTGTTTCCAGCACACTGGTGCTGGAAACAGTGGGAAAGGCGAAATAATCTGCCTACTGAGGCAGATTATGGTTGACAAACATGCTTATCCTCACACACACTCTCCCTTTCATAGTTAATTCTCACGTAGTATATACTATAGAGCTCAAATTCTTCTCTAGACCCCAGCTTCTCACTCTATGCATACCACAAGTGTGACCTACAATTGAGTTTGGCAGCCATTTCAATGGAAAATGATGGCATCGCCAATTACTCAGGCTGCCATGTTTAATAGACTAGTCATTCCTTCACAGTTGATATAATAGGCGTATGAGAGCCTGTAGACTCCCTAAATCATTTTTATGTGAGATGGCCTGCCTTTAGAATGACCTTCCATTGTCTATATTTCCTCCCACTTTTTTTATAGTCATTTTCAAGAACCGCATAAATTCCATCCTGCCCATAAATCTCTTATCTTCTGCATAGTTGACTACATGAAAAAACATAGATACTCTGATTATTCTGATTTTATAAAAGCCCAGGCTATCTGCAAGAATGTACTCTGTAATATATTGAATCAGTAGGTACAATTTCTTTGAATGAGTTGTAAACTACTCCCCATGCATTATGTCTAATCATTCTGGTATATTATTTTACCACCAGACTTCATAAAAGAATTTCCCTACAGGTTTAATTTTGTTTTTTTTTTTGCTCACATTCCTTCTATAGCTAAAACGTTTCTGTGCTTTGCCACTTGGGTATTCGTAGCCTAGTTCTGAAGACTATCGCTGATGGAGTTTGCAAATCAAACTAAAACCACTTTTGGAAATATGCACTGGTTCAGTTTGGTGTTCTGTCGTGATCTGTGTGAGAGAGGTGAGGCGGGTGACACAGCCGCTGTACAGCTGTAGTGTTGCATCGGAATAATTTATTGAAATAAAAGTAAAGTTATCTAAAGTACTTTAAAAAAATGTTAGTTTAATAACATTAGGAATCACAGATATAAAATACATTGTATTTAAATCAATCCACAGTTTGTTTCCTGGCACTTAAATGTATTATACTCGTATGTGTGTATGTGTGTGGTCTAACGAACAGCACTGCGACACTGAAGCAGATACTATACTATTGTTCGACCCCTTGAAGCGATGTGTAAAACAATATGTATGCGGCGCTCGATTTTACATCGCTCGCAGAAATGTCCGTTACTAAGTGGTCGTCAAATTTGTACCATCTGTAATAAAAGAACAGATGTTTTAATATAATTTATTTTTATCTTATAAATACACATGAGACACCACCATCCGCCTGGGCCTGTAACATTCAGTGCAAATTGCACATATAAATGCTGTGTAGCAGTCGGAGGAGAGATTGAAAACCTGGATATTCAATTCTAGTCACAAACATGGATAAATCCATTTCACGTGGTGTGCAATACTGAATACTAACTAAGGCGATACAAGATCTACCACTCTTTGCCAGTTCAAAATGAATATGTACTTTTTGATTTTGTAATTATATTTTATTTCTGGCGGGATTCGAACCCGCGACCTCCAGCTCTTTATTCAAGTGTTCTGGCCACTAGACCACAATGCTGATAAATTGAAATCTGGATGAAAATCGAAAAGGACCGAATCAAGCCTATCTTTGCTTATTAGATTTGTCATAGAGATTAATAATGTGGTGTTTATCGTAGACATGGTGAAGATTGATAGATGTGCAAAAGTGCTTCAACTGAAAATAGTGTTGGGTTTAACATTGAAGAAAATATTGGAATAGTGTAACTTACTTGGAATAAACGCTACTTTTGCAGTATGCCGTATAGTGTCCTCCTTCCATGGAACCGTAATGATTAGACACTCCATAAAGGTTATAGATATAATTATTTCTCTCCTTGTACAATTGTGCAGAAAATTGACTTATGTCTAAATTCTGCAATGGGAAATCGATGTTGGTCAACTTTTTTCTATACGTATTGGCCGTATAGTCCTTGGGATCCATGTAAAACCTCTTGAAATGTATCACAAGGATTGGCGGTAACCTGGAGATATCCAGTTTCTTAACGGCATCCCTTTTCTGTTTACACGCTGGACAATTCCAACCCAGGATTCTTTCATCTTTCAGGTAAAGTTCTAGGCAATCCTGCGAAAGTAAAATATTATAAAATACACATATAAGCACTCGACAATAAAGAACAATATATGTAAATGATGCAATATGTAATACACAATCGCCCCCGTTTGTCCAAAGGGGTAGGCAGAGAGGATCGAGCACCATACTAGAGAAAGAGAGAGCCCACCGCATACCCGAAATTGTTGCAGACTGATGGTCATTGATATCGATTTCTCATTTACCATTCTATCCTGGCATACATCTCTTGCCTCATCCAAATTCATACATCTCCTCATGTGTACTCTGCGATTATTACGACTTTGAACAGAGCCATCGATTAGAATTTGGATAATCTGTTCATGCGATGATTTCCTTGGGCGGTGTCAACATTCGCATCATAAATTTTCCGTATCAATCTCTCGGTATCCATTCGTTCAACATACCCAAACCATCTCAAGGAGTTGATAACGCTCGCACTCGCTCCACACTCTTTCCTTATATCTGGATTCCTTACTCTGTCATATACTGTTTTATCACACATTCTTCTAAGAGATCTCATCTCAACAGCATTAATCCTACTTTCATTCCTTCCCTGCCATGTCCACGCTTCACTTTCATATCATTACGCACTGCCATCTGACCACTTTTGGATAGCTTCTTGTTTGATATAACAGCGTAGAGTGAATGTAAACATGCAAAAGATACGACGAAAAAATGCAATAAACCAAACCTACACCAAGTGTGCACTTGTTGGAGTGCGCGGGAAGCTCAAGGGATAAATTTGAAAAGGAGTCGTGAGTGACACTCTCCTTCCCGCATTCCAGACACCTCACTGTAGATTTGATCTGACCGTAGAACAATTGAAGAATGAAACTTTCCTTGCATTTGGTGTACTCCTGCCACGCCTTCTCGGAAGCGGTCAAGGGACCCTGTAAAATAAATGCTGATTAAATATTGTATATGTTCGGTGGTTACTTTGTGATATGAATATTCCATATTTATAAATTGTGAATAACTTAGTTACTATCACTGTCAGTTCTTTACGTACAACGTGTTTCGGTCCTCTCCGGACCATTGTCTATTACAAACTAAAGTTTTATTCATCTATGTTGTATTTTTATACTGTCCTCGAATTCGACCACATATTTGACAATAAAAATATAACTCGTCTAAAAGTGACCAACAGAAATCAAGTGACATTAGAAATGCACAAAAATATGAACACAAACAATAACATAACTAACCCCACTACGTCACTATTATTAAAACTATTCCCTATACACAATACTGACATACAAACCCTTCCCGACCACTTACCGCATACATGAAGACACTATATAAATCTAACATAAATGAACAAAACTTTAGTTTGTACAAGATAATGGTCTGTAGAATCGAAACGCGTTGTACATAAAGAACTCAGACAGTAATGGTAGCTGTTTAAATAGCTAATTAAGAAATTAATGTCGGTTCATTTTCTCTTCCCTTCTAAGAATCACTCTCATAATTACAATACATATGATATCATTTTGAAGAGCAGATGAGAGTCGTCTATATTTCTTAACTACTAGACGAGAAGAGCGGAAGAAACAATGAATTAGCACTAGAATTTCACCATTCATATAAAATATGGAAGTTTCTAAACAGGTTGAATATAATAGTAAACGATTTCAAATTCCCCTATATGAGGGGAACTTGAAAAATTGGGGTAAGCTGAGAGAGAATGACGATGTGTGCCTATAGAAAAGTCCAAGGCAGGGTTTGTTTATCCTCATAAAAAAGCCCGAGGTGAGTTTATCCCCAACTCGTCGAATGACAAAATGATATTCACTACCTTTTTAGTATAGCGTTCTGAACATCAAATGAATGAACTCTGGCTTGTTGTTTGATGTAATTTTGACTCACCAACTGCTGCCTGCTGGGTGTTTGGAGATCATTGTGTAGCCAATCCATAAGTATGGTAAGGAATTCATGTGAATCTTGCTGCTCTATTCCTCTGAACATGGCCTGGTGCCTTCCGACCACATTCTACGACAAAATATACAAAGTTTTATCTCGGATCACGGATGTGAAGGCTCGCACAGAAAAGTTAATAATAATAGCAAAGTTTCTCAGTATAATTACCCGAAGATCTTTAGCAGATATGAATTTGTATTGTTCAGACCACAAGGCTTGTACAACCGCAGCAACTTCTTCAGCAACAGCTCCTTGTGTCCCGGAATTATTTTTCGTTAAACAGGTCAGAGCTCCCTTAACATCTTGCCTGAAAGCAACGCAAAAATAGTAGGAAAGCATGAAACGATCTTTCTGCCATAAACACAAATTCATTCGTCAGTTTCAGAATTCAATCAGTTTTCAGCACCGCAACGCGTCTGTTATATAACAACAGCAAGTTCCGTCACATTTTTTTTTGCCTTTTATACACATGAGACACCATGACACCACCATCTGTCTGGGTCTGTAACAAACTGTATGATTGCACATGTAAATGCTGTGTAGCAGTCGGAGGAGAGATTGAAAACCTGATTATTCAGTTCTAGTCACGGAACATGGATAAATCCATTTCTAGTGGCTTACAATACTGAATGGTGGTATTGCTCTAGGACGATACAAGATCTACCACTCTTTTCCAGTCCAGAGTGAAT
>JAPMAF010001535.1:0-10874 GCA_026537445.1 Silvatares holzenthali
AAAGTGATAGCAACAAAGCTACTTAGTATTGTTTTATTTAGTTTCTAAATAATTGACAATCAATAAATAAGAAAATATGTAATACATAATAGTAATAGATAATATGTAATACACATATATTTAAAATCTAAATAGAAAAATACATATTTACATCATTTTTTTTTCACTCCGATGAGATTCGAACCCGCGACCTCCAGCGTTCCTCCGACGCCTTAGTCAAGTGTCTTTAACCACTCGACCACGAGGCCGAGGCTAATATGTAGTACAACACATAAAAAGGGATATCATGATGAATAATATGCTATGTTAAGTTATCATGACATTTCTAGTTAAAATAAATAATTTATGTTTAACTTGGTCATCCAGTACGTTATGTATGAAAAATATTTGTATATTAAAAATGTTCTATTTGTTGAAACCTCAAAGACTTTGATATTTGGCAAACAAATAAATGAAATTAATTAAGCGATTTCACGTAAGGTAATTATGGTCTTGTTTTTACCTGGAGATGGTAGTGCGCCCAATCCGACCAGCTTGTAGAGTGGGTATTCCTGACCATAGCAACTGGTGCATGGGATAGCAGATGTTAAGTATTATTTAGGAGTCCCAGGTAGGAGAGCCGCACAATGCCTAACATGGTACCGAATGCGACTGTACGATCCATCTACGCGTTCATCTTATTTTTTATCATTCACCTCTCGGGGTTTTTTGAAACCTTATGTTTTCGCACGATTTTTGGAGGATGTTGTGTTTTCGTATGCCTCGCATAAGACAGATGTTTGGCATTATATTATGTCTGGAATATACTAAATGATATATTGTACGTATCTCGGAAATTGATCATCCCAACCAGGTATGCCGTTTAGTGAAATAACGTACTGTAAAGATGGAACATAGATGGATGATCAAGTTAAAATTAAATTATTTATTTTATCTAGAAATGTCAAAATAACATGACATAGCATATTGTCCTTATAATTCTACGACTCTAATATGTGTTATACTACATATTAGAGTCGGCTTTGTGGTTGAGTGGTTAAAGATGCTCGACTAAGGCGTTGAAGGAACGCTGGAGGTCGCGGGTTCAAATCCCGCCACGGTGAAACAAATGTATATAAAAGTGTATTTTTCTATCCAGATTTTAAATACATGTGTTAAAATATTTAAAAAAAATACATATTATCATCGTATTGTTATCACAATTTCCTTTTTTATGTGTTATACTACATATTAGAGTCGGCCTCGTGGTTGAGTGGATAAAGACACTCGACTAAAGCGTTGGAGGAACGTTGAAAGTCGCGGGTTCGAATCCCGTCGAAGTGAAAAAAATGTATATATAAATGCATTTTTCTATTTAGCTTTTAAACAAATGGGTAAAAATATTTAAAAAAAATCAAAAACAGCAAAAAATGCATTTTTATATATACATTCACTCTGGATTGGAAATGAGTGGTAGATCTTATATCACTCTGTAGCAATACCACCATTAGGTATTGTAAGCTGCGTGAAATGGATTTATTCATGTTTTGTGACTAGAACTAAATAACCAGGTTTTCAATCTCTCCTTCGACTGCTACACAGCATTTACATGTGCAATTGTACAGAGTGTTACAGACCCATACGGATGGTGGTGTCATAGTGTCTTGTTTGTAGTATAAGATAAAAAAAATGTTAGACACCTGGAAACCACCATCCATTTGGGGTTGTAATACTCAATGCAATTACAAACATCAACGCTTTGTAGCAGTATGAGAAAAATAAAATCTGGTTATTCAGTTCTAGTCACGAAACATGGATAAATTCATGGGATTCGAATCCGCGACCACCAGCATTTCTCCGACGCTTTAGTCAAGTGCCTTAACCACCAGGCCGACGAAATGCACCGTTAGTTACAAATCCAGACAGATGGTAGTATTATGTAACATTTATAAAACAGCAAAACAATCTGTCACTATCCTTTGCATCAATTTGTCAAAATGTAGTATATTGTATTAATTTAGCTGTATAATTGCCGAAAGGATATGTGTGCCAGTCTACCTATGGGTAGGAATTTGTATTCATGTATCAACTTAATGTTATTTCCATTTTTACGGCACTAGCATACATTGTAGCGTAGTGTAGAAATATTACAAAAGAATTAATATACCTCACTTTCAGAGTTTTATAATCTTTACTAAAAAAATATTGTAGGAACTTTCTTACCTTATTTCATTTCGTGAATGGATTTTCCCTATTGCATCTGGTTCGAAAAAAACGGTATATAATCAAGATACTTCTCGTAATAAATTACCATCGGAAGGGTTAAATTCTGTTGGGGCAGATGGCAAAAGGTCACTTTTTAAAACAGTGTCTAGTAAACCATGTGCTTCAAGACATCGAGCTCACATCCCTAGTGGATAAAGTATAAAAACATAATATATAGTTCAATACTTTATCTCATTGTTTCCTCACAGGATAAAGCAGAGAGGATCGTCGGCGACATTACTTTATCTTAACATACATTCCTTACCTCATTCATGTTCACACATATCATGCATGCTCTGCGATCATTACAACTACGGGCAGAATAATTTATAAATTTAGTTAATCTAATCATTTCAACATTCCTGTTACAGAACTTTCGTTCAAACCTCTTGACATCATTTTTTATCTTATACTACACATGAGACACCATGACATCACCATCCGTCTGAGTCTGTAACATATATTTTGAAATGTATTTTTTAAATCATTTCAAAATATATATTCACACTTCTTCATACAAAATAATAAATATCAAAATGTTAACGAGACTTTCAATGCTTCTTTTAGTTTAGTTATTTTTTGTGTATCCAATATTTCACAATATTACGTTACATATTTTTACAAATATGATATTTGTCATGTCAGTATTTTATTGTAATAAATATTCTGTTCCAAGATAATAATCTGTGCAAGATTTTTTTGGTCACATATAAATAACTATATAGTGTATATGTATTTTAAAATGCATTTTTCTTGCTGTTTTTGATTTTTTCGATATATGTTTACATGTATATTTTAAAATCTGAATAGAAAAATGCTTTTTTAAGCACCTTTTTTTTCACTCCGGCGGGATTCGAACCTACGACCTCCAGCGTTCCTCCAACGCTTTAGTCAAATGCCCTTAACCACTCGACCACGAGGCCGACAAACCTATTCGCTTTATAGACCAAACCATAATTATTGTCTTTTATCTGTATTTCTTACTCTCTTTTATATTGCTTGACTGTATTTTTCTTATAAGAGATCTCATTTGTACGGCATTTATTCTACTTTCATTCTTCTGTCATGTCCAAGCTTCACATACATACATCAATGTTGGTACCAATATTTCGGTATGTACTGCCATAACAAAACATCAATTAGAAAATCACACAATCCCTCTCTTGTTTGTATAGTTGAAAAGTTATAAAAGCATAGATGCTTAGCTACTTTGAATTATAAATGGTGAAGAAAGTTTTGAGTTTGTGAATATAATAGAACAAATTGTAAGGGGTGTATCTTGTTAAGGTGTGGCAATCCTTTATAGAAGACAATAAACTTATGAAACAACAACATGAAAGTGATTCCAGACAGCAGACATTTTGTTGGTCTCAAATAAAACTCAAATAAAAATACTACGCTCTGTTCCCTGGTACATCTAACAAATCATGTTTTTTCATGCAAATGCGTTTGAATCAGTGGCGTAACTTCCATAGAAGCCCAAATGCTGGGATTGCTCTGAGTTTTATTCAATGCTATAATATTATGATTGATTTATACTATTACTTTGTAAGCCCAAGCAATGAATAGATCGCAGTTTTTGGGCTTCTATGGATGGTACGTCATTGTTACGAATATGCGCACGATACTATGAGAGGATAATACTAATAAAAGTTTTGACTTGGCTCACTATAGAAATAAACTTCAAATGCATTAATATATATATAAATATATATGAAAAATAACCTCTGTCTTGTATAAAAACATCTGAAATCGCCAAATCATCTAACATCGTCCGCGGGGTTGGTACATTCAGCAGGCAACACAGGCGCATCCGGTCTGCTCCGACAGGAAATGCACGTGATTGGTTGAAAATTTTGATTCAAATATGAATCGCGGTTTCCCCTCCCCCGGATGTGGCAAGTGAAAACTGAGATACGCGTTTTGGCAAGGTGGCAAACATAAAAAAGGTTTCGCATTAATAATCCGAGCAACATCAAACAGGTGTAACATAAGGAATAATAAATATTCAAAAGAAGTCTTTTTGATCCTATGTTTTCGTAAATACTTACGTTTTAGCACTAGAGGAATAAGAAGATGAAATGTTTGACCAAAATACAAATTCATTAGAGCAAAAGTAGCCAACATGCGATTTAATTAATCGGAGGAAATCGAGGAAATTGAGGAAAGGTGGACGAATGCGAGCGCTGACAATACATCTTGGCAGTTGCACTACCATTCTTCTTAAATTCTGTCAACTATAACTTCACACAAAATAATTTCTACATACAAATGACAGATAGTGATCATTATTATCAATCAATCAAAATATAAAATAAATGCAATAATAATCCGAACAATTGGTATCAAAACTAATTGTCGTCTTAATAATTACTATATAGTTAACCCTTGTTTTTCTAACATTCCATTCAATTTTTTTATAAAATTTTAGGGTAGGACATTTTTGGCACAATTAAAATATTATATAATACGTAGACAGAGCAAAATGAAGAAAGTAAATGCAACATATAACATGACGATATCAGTACAAACAAATACTGCTCATACTCATTGCCACTACCTGGAAAGGAAGTCAATGAGGAGATGTTAAATTATGTTTGTAAGCTTTGGAGGTGTTTTAATATTTTGAAAATGATGCAAATTTAACTACAGTTTTTTTTATTCTCAGAGAAGATTATTCCATATACGGTCTCTTTCCACCAGATATTATATTATATTATATAATAGCGAGTAGAGTGTTGTGGAATATTGAATAGTATATTACGATCTTTGCATGCTAAAATGAATACAGAGTTAATAAGTTAAGATAATATTTCGTGTTGTATGTATTCTAACAATATTAGATAAACGATTCTACCTTAAAGTAAAGACAGATCATTATCATTCGAAGAGGCAACCGAAGAAATGTAAAAAAAATCGGCGACAGTAATGAAAAGGTTGCGTGGGTTAAGTCAGTTTTGCGTTCCGGGAAGATGGATAGAGAAGATTATTAGAAGCGGAGATGAGGAGATAGAGCAGCATCCGACATGTGGCATCATTGTTATGCCCAAACTCCCGCTGCGCCATATATTTATATGGGAAAATGCGCATGAGAGTCGAAGAAGTAAGCTAAGAACGCGATATAAAAAATATACCATTGTGCATTGCGCTAACGTTATGCAGAATCAAACACGAAATGATAGTAAAGAATGAGCACATACTCGCACGTATTATCACGATATAATATTATTTATTTCACGTGAGCAAAAATGTTATCAGATAAATAGATTACTTGACCAAGACAGACAAAGAATTGACAATAATAGAATAATGCCATATATTCCAGATCACCGCAACAACAAATGTTCTCTTCTATTCTTTATTTTACGTTTCCTTACTACTGATAATGAATTTCATTATTTTCAATTGCATTACAGTAGTTCTCAGTTACGTACTGCATTACAGTAGTTCTCAGTTACGTGTGCGATACCAAATTCTACACATATTTATAAATACATAGAAAACATCGATCCATTTCACATTAGAGGTAGGCAGAGAGAATGGCACACCACCTGTCCTTATCCTAGCATATATATTTCTTACATCCTCCACATTTACGCTTCTCGAGGCTCAACTAACATTGCCTCCGTTAAGAAGTTGGGAAACATGTTCCTGCTAAGTTCTTCTAGACTCTTCTCACACCGCTCTGCCACTAATATTTGCACTGTAATCTGTTTTGCTATTCTTTCATTCGCTTTTCGCTTGATATGTTCAAACATTTACTCATAGAGATCACTTCGTAACAATCTCATCTCCACTGCATTTATTATGCTTTCATCCTTCTTCTGTCAAGTCCACGTTTTGCTACCATTTAGCAAGGCTCCATTATGTATAAACAGCTATGATTCTTTTCTTTTTTAATTGGTATTCTTCCCTAGTATTTTACAATACGTTGTGACTGCTGTGTCCTTGACTCACAAACTGGCCAACACAACATTATATATAATCGAGATTCATTTTTCATTAATGATATCAATAAATCATTCAAGAGAAGAAAACATATTTTAGAGATATATTTACAGCCACCGGATGAATGGGGCGGATAGATTTTCTTCCAGTGGACTAACTCCGCCTTCCACTCCCGGAATCCAAGTTCTTCTATCATGTTTTATTACACCACGCCTAGAATATCTTCCCCGGATTCTTTTGTATCTCCTCCCATTCGAACCACTGCTTCATTTATAGCATCTACCTGAGTTTAGATGGTTCAAAATTTAATCAATTTAGTGTTCAAAATAAAGTTTTAGCAAATTCCTACTTGAAAAAGTTCGATGTCGTAATTCAAAATATATTATTTCAAATACGTCCATTTTTATTATTCTCCTGTCTGAATTCTTCCAATTACAATGTTTGTCTCATGCCAATGGATTAAAGTCGTTCATATATTATTCATAATTTATTTCATATTCCACATGCGAGAACCAGTGCAGTTGATCGGTTGCCTTTAGTGAGGGTCCTTCGATTACTTAATGAATTATCTAGCAACATTAACATTTACCAACTACTTTGAACTACGCTGATAGCGACGTTAAAAATACTATATTTTATTCAAATATTTGTTATTTCATATATTACACATATTAAATAATTTTAATATTTTTTTCAAATTCAATATTCAAATATTATTTTTTGTGTACCGCTCTTAATCATTATTTTACATTATATTATTTTTGTACTTACTATTTTATATATTATTTAGGTTCCTTCTTAATATTTGTTATGTTTTATTCGGTGCTAAATAGTGCTATTAAATAAATTAATAAATATATTGGCTATATATTCTCCATACTCTAACTATGTAAAATGACGATCCTATTTGGAGGACATCTGCAAAGAAAACTGTTCGCAAATTTAGTTACCGAAAATGTTCAGTACCTTAATATTTAAGAAAGGATTTTAGCAATATTTTAAATATGAAATCAATTTATCTCCATCCGCTCTGCAGTTTTAAATACATCCATATTACCTAACTTTGAAATGTGTCCTTCAACACAACGGGAACAAATATGATTCAATGCCAATTTCTTACTCATCGAAAATGAAAGAAAAATATTGACACCATAGCTTTGGTCTTAAAGAAGGTAGACAAAAACATTTATATGTTATAGTTAAATTATTTATACAGTAAATTTATACATATACATTAAATTTGAAGTAAATACTCACTTATGTATAAGCAGCGTTGCTTTGCTTCGATTACCATGCCAAAGAAATATCAAGTCTGTTTTCTGAAACAAAAATATTTATTTTTTTATTATTTTAAACAGTTTTTAACATTGAATGTTAGCCTCATCAGGCTGTTTTTTTCCTCATTACAGCACTCTTAAGATTTTTCTCACGAAAACAGTGCTTTAACAATTAACTATTTAATAAATTAACAGACTCGCCCTAAGGACAGACAAAGCGTTGTGGTTCGAAACGTTGGCAAACAACATATTACAACACTATGTAATTACCCAATAGTATTTGATTTGCAAATATTTTGATAGTAAAAGCTTACGATAATATTTTACATCAAAAAAGCTGTACATATTTTACTTATTCAATTTCAATGACACGATATTGTTATTATTAAAGATGTGAAACTTTTTATTATTCGTGTTTGAAGTCACAGTATTAGTAAAGAGAGATAATCCGAATAAGTTTTAACCACAAGAAATGTGTGTAAGGATCTTCAAAATAATTTAATTTATTATATCGTTTCGTATCTCGTTTGGAACTGGGGATGAATGGTAGTGCAGCTGCCAGACATCTTATAGTCGCTCACATTTGTCTGACTCTCTTCATTGCCCCAAATATTGCGACGTTTGGACATATATCCAATAGAATCTTTTCATTTCCACCCAGAAACGCGCTATCATTCTGATCCTAGCCCTAACAAATGACCTTCAGTTGCTGGAGTAATGGAAATGGGTAGGAATGATCTGTTTGTTCTATAGGGATTATCACGGAAAGTGTTCCCAGAAACTAGGAGCGCTGATTCTTTGGCAGCTTAATCTGGTAGAACCACTAGACATGCCATGTCTCATCATCTGGATATATCCCGAATGAGATCTAACAGCTGTCTAAATATTTTCTGTGCGAGTTTGCCCGACAATAGAATGACTTTTCGGCTTCTATTTTTCCCTTCCATTTGATTTAACTTGGGTCTCTTATTTATCATTATTTATTAATCCCATGCGGGCATAACATTATTAACAAATTTTATCATAATCTTTCTACAGCGGAAAAATACATTAATAGCAGTATAAAAGTAACATAAGCAGAGTGAAATGAGACAAGTAGCTTATAAATATTACATTGTGAGGATATTTTGATTGTGCCATAAATATTAAATGTTATTTTTCGTACAAACAAATATGTAGGTAGGGCTTCTACTCATACATGCCACTGATTAGAAAGCTGCTGAAAATGGCGAGAAGCGAGGTCAGGTTTGTAAGCTTTTGAAAAGATGTCTTCAAGATTTGTGTCAACTCCCTATTCTTACACTAACAACACGTGGCATCCTCGAATGTTATAGATTGACTCCCGTAGAATATATTCAGATTGAAAGTTATTTCTTCTATCATATATTCCAGACTTCTATCAACACTTTCTTGTCTAAGTCTGCATAAATTGTAGTTCCTACATGGTGCGGTGCCGATGAAAGTAACTTATCTATGAATTAGTTACAGATTTAAAATTGAATTAGCAGTTGGTAAAACGGTTTCGCATGTGCTTTAACAATGGATCAGTATATTTCGTTAACGTCTTCATTCTAACTGTGGAGATTAACTACTTTTTAATACATCAGACATTTTAATTCCCATGAGATTAACTATTAGCTTACTTAACCTTCCTCATACTCGATCAAATGTGTAATATTCGCTACATAATATCTAATAAACAAATGGCAAATTTTTTAAACAGATCCAAGAGTCCAAACCATCTCAAACGTCATTCATCTTGTCCATAGTTGTTATTTATATTTGGCATTCGTCTAAGTTTATTATTAAAAGTGATATTTTTTTAAGTTATATTTTTTATGTTGTCGGCCTCGTGGTCAAGTGTTTAAAGACACTTGACGAAAGCGTTGTAGGAACGCTGGAGGTTGCGAGCTCGAATTCCGTAGAAATGAATAAAATATATTCTTTCTGGTCTGGAAAATAGTGGTAGATCTTGTACCGCCCTGGAAAAATACCACCATTCAGTATTGTAAGCCACGTGATATGGATTTATTTATGTTTCGTGACTAGAACTGTATAACATACAAAAATGCATTTTTCTATTCTGATTTTAAAATATATATGTAAAAATATATTAAATAAATATCAGAAAACAGCAAAAAAATGCGTATAAATGAATTTATTCATGTTTCATGACTAGAACTGTATAACCATGTTTTCAATCTCTCCTCCGACTGCTACGCAGCATTTACATGTGTTATTGTACAGTATGTTACCGACCCAGACGTATAGTGGTGTCATGGTGTCTCATTTGTAACATAACGTAAAAAAATACTACACGGGAAACTCCACGACACAACCATCCGCCTGGGTTTGTAATATCCAGTGCAGTTGCACATGTAAATGCTGTGTAGCAGTATGAGGAAGGAAAGATAACCTAGATCGGTTGTAGCCACGAAACATGGATAAATTCATTGCACGTTGCGTACTATACCGAACGATGGTATTGCTTCAGGGTGATACAAGATCTACCACTTTTTTGCTAATCCAAGTGAACATACATTTACTAAATGTTATTTTTGATTTTCGAATATATCTTTTGATATTTGAATGGATAAATGCATTTTCAACTATTATTTTTTTCAACTCCAGTGAGATTCGAACTCGCGGCCTTCAGCGCTAGCTGACGACCACCAGTTCGATATACTTTTCAACGATCTCATCTATATAACGTTTATTCTGCTTTCATCCTGATTTTACCAAGTTTACTGCCACAGCAAAGTATCCATATAGTTTTTAACGCAAATAATGAAAATAAATAAAATATAATTTGCGTACTAACGTACTAACCACCCTGAAAGGTTAACTATACATCTGTTACTTGAATCGTATCGCATCTGATATCTTTATAAACTCTCTGACTTATTCACGCATTATTTCAAAATAAATCGTGAATGTGTTCATAAGAATAAAATACCAATTCGCACGCCAATTAATTAAAACAGCGCCGGAGCTGTAATTAAACTATTTTTAAAATCTCCATTGAAAATTTACGACTTAAATGATATCGTCCATTATCGAATTGAATATTTCCACTAATTAGATAGAAGTAATATTTACCACAATCGATGTTGCAGAAACAAAAGAATAAACAATTGAATTAGAGAAAATGCTATGTGACTATTTCATATATTGGGAATGACATATTATGCCTTTAATGTTTATGGAAGTAGGCTGCTTAGTGTGGCGGTTTGAACAGATTTCGTTCAAGCAACATTAAAAGTGAGTGCTCTCAATTCATATTCTAAATATTACCACCTATATTATTATTAACGTGGATAACTTATATGGCGAGTTAAATGGCGCCGTTTTCATAAGAATATTACCTCAAGGACACTCATACTCAATATACATACACAAACACAC
>JAPMAF010001536.1:0-10871 GCA_026537445.1 Silvatares holzenthali
ACTAAATACAACGTGGCTTAACATGATGATTTTACACCTCACACGAGATCATTATCTATTATTCATTAATTTAACAAATTCCTTATAAATGTAATAAAAATTAAATAGTTGATATTTTTTTAATGAAACCAATACAAAGTGAATAGGTTTCCAATTTGAATACTCTGGAACGGGCTCGCCGCCGATATCGTCTGATCTCGTATTACAGCAACTATACAATATATTTAAATGTATAATATGTGGAGTTCACGGCTGTAATGATAATATGCAATATTCTGTTTAAATTTAAATCCACTGAGTATACAAAAGCAATTATATAAAACAATCGTATGTTTCGTCATATGCATTCACAGCGGGATATTGAATCATTACTCTAGGCAGGTAGAACACGAAATGATAGCCTATATACGGCACAGATGAAAATTTCCTTACTTAATTTTTTTTGCGGATAACTTATAAAGCGCTGTTTTCGCGAGAAAATCACCTCAAGAGCGATGTACGTACTGTATATACTACTTACCGCGAGTAAACACTATACAATTACTTAGTATACGATGCTTCGGGTGTGGACCAAATCTGCGCATCCCCACCATCGTTTGAATGCTGAGACTAAAAAATAATTTAAGTATTTGAATTTTGGAAGCAGCTCAAATTAGATTCGACACGGCTGAAGATTGGGTTTTGCATGAATTTCTTTAAATTTATTTATCATTATTGTTCATCGTGACGAGCGAACGCATTTCCATATTCAATTTCGAACATTTACAACAGATCGCTCTTAATTGCGATTAATGGCGTGATTTCTGTTACAATATCGACATACTTGTGCTCAAATTAGAATGGTGAATAATTACCCATTAATACTATTTAAATATGAAAAATTGCCTCGTGAACTTAACTGGGCACCGTCATTATAATAATTTGTCAAGTCTCTCTCGGTATACGATGAAACTATTCAACGGAGGATTTGGTAGTTTTACTTTTCCGCGTCATTAATCACTATATGGTTTGACTACACAGAGCACTTATGCAGAGAGTTGCATGACAAATGTTTTTCCTCATTTCCACAATGGAAAACATCATACGTGTTTCGAGTGAAATCCGTTGAATTAACGAGCAAAAAACTCGACTCTATTAACATAACATGCATACGTTTAGTATGAAAATATATAAAAGGAAAACTATACGCGTTGAATTAACACACTGTTGTACTGTAACTTAAATGATCGCTGAACAGATATCTAGGAAAAGTAAAATGTTGTACTTAAAGGGCATTTCACAATATAGACGAAAAGTAGGGACACAATCAAGTTAAATAACGGTGTTTAACGACGTCTATTGAAGTAGATAAAACACTGGGGGTCGCGGGGTCGAATGCTGTCGGAGCAAAAAATTTTAAATGCATTAATCGATTCAGATTTTAAATACAAAAAATGCTTTAAAAATATTGGATTGCCAAAAAGATATTGTATCGCCCTGAAGCAACACTACTACTGTTCAGTATCATGTGAGCTGAATTTATCCATGTTTTGTAACTAGAACTAAATATAAATAATAGGTTTCTTTCCCCCTATACTACACAGCATTCACATGTGGAATCACACTGAACTGGTCGTGGCTCATGCGTAGTATACATATCAAAATATTTAAAGGGTTCCTTTCTAAAATAAATTTAATTGCCAACAATGATATAATTGTAAAACTAACGCACAAAGTCTGCATACTATAGATTACATATTTTTACATCCAGGCACAATTGTACGCATCGGCGTGCCAAATATTCGCATCGGCGCCATCTTTTAATAAACGTAACACAATCGTACTCAATAATTTCGACGAGCAAGGTTTCATGGATGTGTAAGCAGAGCTACCACAAAAACAGCATCGAATCACAGCGATAACATTGTTTGCGAAGTCGTATTCAAATATTTCGGACGAATAAAACCCGAGTTGGTGTGTCGAAGAAAAACTGGTTGAGCATAATTATTTTTCCTTTCCCCTTCACATCGGTTCTTGCGCGTAATCGTAAGTTTAATTTACCGGATAAAACTCTTATACCCATACTTACTTTCACGAATAAAATTAGCGGCACGTTTTTGTGTGTTTTCTGAAAATGTTGCAAATTTTTCTTTTATTAATAATTACCGCCGTCATCGCACAGTGGTCAGATTGGCCAAAATTTGCAATTCGATTCCGGGTCAAGGTATTTCTCTTAATTAAAAAGAAAATATTGTTCATTATTTAACCGTTTATAATGGTGCATAAAATCTGCTTACAATTCTGCAAGGTAGGATATCAGCAGGACGTAATGCATTTTATTAATTAAAATCAGCATTCCACTTCCATATATCGTGATTCAAAATGAGATTATCAGTATTTTTATATATTAACCTAGTTTTTTCTACAGCGAATATTTATAGCATTTCAAATCAATTTACGGCAATGAAGATCCGCACAGTTTTGGCTCGCACTGTGCAAGCGGGTTAGCCGAACCTTCATGTCGATATAGTGAGAAAAACAATATATTTATAATAATGAATCATTATGAACTATCGTGACGAAGCTAAAAGAGACCATAGGACGAATTTCGCTGAGCAATTCGGTGGCGGAGCCAGAGGCCTGAAATGCTCTCCCAGCGTCGTTGCGAAATAGTCTGCCTGATATTTAGAACCAACTAAAACACATCATTTTAAAATATCGTTCCCTGAAGGGTGACAAATTATATTATATTAATCCAAATTACTCTTGAAATTCGATTCAGATGGATTTTATTTTCAAAAATTCTATTTGTCCACGTGTAGATGACATTTTATAATCTACCCCATTTATTTACTAAGCCACTTTAAATCTTCTTGCACATTTCTTTGTACAATTGAAACTAAACTGACCAATATACAAATAGCAATGGAAAGAATACATTTGTAAACGAATACAAAGTATTGAAATGAAAAACAAAACGTAATAAAGAGAGTTGTTATTGTGCGAGTGGCAGGGAAAAGGTGTACGAAGCAATAGAAGTGGGTAACAGTGAATTAAAGAATTGATTTATAAATCTACACAAAAACATAATTATTTTTGCTTACCTTTATCGAAAAATGGCGTGATGTTATGTAAGAATATGGAGGACAAAACAATGTGGACAATTTCCAACATTTATAACTTCAAATGACTTGTCAGCAGAGATGGACATAATTCAATTACTTAATAATTAGATTGATAATTTGATTACAAGGTAATTCAATTACAATGTAATTTAACTTCAATGTATTTAATTATATTGTAATTGTGATAGCTAAAGATTACTACGTAATCAATTACAATGTAATTCGATTACAAAGTAATCTGATTACAACGTAATCTATTATTTCATAATTTATATTTTATGATACTCGTACGTGCCCAGTGCCAACCGATTAGGACTGGTGTTGGCTGCTGGCCATATCACGACAGAATGTCGTGCCCGTGCCAGTAGTTGATCGGATTAATAATATTAACGATTAAAATGTAATCTGATTACATCCAATTAAATTATTCCGTAATTAATTACAATAGGTACATGGTGTAATCGATTACTTCAGTAATCTGTTACAATATAATCAGATTACAAATTACAACAGTAATTGTAATTGGTAATCAGTATTGCTACACTGCTTGTCAGACTATACCGAACCGATATCAAAGTTTTAATTCTTTTAGCATCGAGTTCACATTTAGACTATATAATCATAGATCTCCTTCGACCTTCTTTCGACCTTCCACCGGCCAACTATCACGATCGTATGAGTTAAATATTAATTTTGATTTGAGTTCAATTAACTACATTCCTTCCGGTTACAAGTTACCACATTCAACTGTGGATACATAAATCAGCTGCCTGGTTGTTAACGCAATAGAGGGCAAAATGCTATATGTAATGTAGTCGAGGAATTCGTTAAACTAACGCATACCTACTAATTCTCGTATACTATAACAGTACGATACGATCTAGAGCAGTGTTTCCCAATCAGTGGCACGCGTACCCCCAGGGGTACGCGAAGTTGTATCAAGGGGCACGCGCAGCAATCTCTTAACTAAGATGGTGATGATGATGCATTACGAACTTATTTTCCAGAAATATCGCCGCAATGGACCTGGGTCAACAACCCTTTTGCAAACCATTCCACCGACCACCTATCCATCTCTGATCAAGAAGAATTAATGGAGATCCCATACAACAGCAGACTCAAAAGTTGTTTTGAAGAGCGAATACTGGTTAATTTTTTAAGTCGGTCTTAAAGACATTTATCATGTCAGCGAAGCGGCAATAAAATATTAACTGCCATTTTGCACAACGTATTTTTGCGAGAGCGGATTTTCCACAAAAACAAACATCGTCACCGACTTCAACTAGAAGACTAATACTCAACTAGATTTTTCAGAATTGTGCAAAGAAAAACGTGCACATTTGTCTGTCAAATTAATTAAATTATATCAACTTATGTTCTCCGTCGTTTAATGGTAATAAAAGTCTATTACATCTCATTTCGCTTTTTATTTATTGTTCCTGCATTAAGGGGTACGCGAGTTTTAAATCTTTCTGGGAGTGGTATGTAGAAAAGAGTAATTGGGAAACACTGATCTAGAATAATGTAACTCACCTACTTAACCAATGTTTCAAATACGAACGAAAAGTAATTGTAACCAGTACACATTGTACGTACAATCATGCATATTTTCGTTATTTCAACAAATATTATTTGAATAATAAACATTCATAGTTAAAAGAAAATTCATCTATATTATAATATATGAACACACAATATATAGAGATGGATAAATAAAAATAAAATTCTGAATTAAAATGAGAATTACATCAGTGAACTAAATATCTAAATACATCTCGTCAGTTGAATAACTAGTATACTACTTGTAGTTTACAAAAAAAAAAAACAACAAAAAAGACACAATATCCTTTAAAAGTTGCTTACAATATGGCCAGCATTTTGCAACAAAAACTATATTTTACAATTTCTCTCGAATGATATCGAAAACATATCATAATATAGAATTAGGCATAAATATTCACTAGTATCCAAATCGACTAAAATGAGATTGGTTCTGTGTTAATCTAGAAGAACAATACAGTTCAGTATAGTTCAAATCGAAAAATGGATACAACCATTTTTAATGACCAGATCTGAACACCTGAGTTGAACTAAACAGATCCATCGATTAGAATTTGGTTAATCTGTTCATGCCACGATTTCTTTGTCGTTATTTCGGCTCTTGTAGCATACCTTTTACATTCTCATCGTAAATTTTCCGTACTAATCTCTCTGTATCCATTCGTTCAACATGCCCAAACCATCTCAAGGAAAGAAATTCCTTTTATCTTTCCATCATCATAATACTATACAGTATTCACAAGTGCAACTGTGCAGAATGTAGTAGATCCAGACTGCTAATGACGTCAAAGAATCATTTCTATATAAAGAAATAATAATAATAAAACACTCGCAGTTACCTCATGTATTGAATACGTTACTTATTGTAACATATATATTGTCTAAACGACAATGAACTCGTCAAATGTTGTACCATCTCGTAGGAAAATCAGAAAACACTTATTCTATGCGAAGCAATTAAATCGAAGTTTCTACAATCGTTGTAGTAAAGTAGAACAATCAACGAATAACAGGAGAGGAAATCGCTATATTATTCTTCTGGTGAAAGTAAAAGTAAAGGGTACTACACTTGTTATTGCAATGCGGAATCCGATATGATAATAAAACGATGTTTCTAAATACATTTATTCGCAATCGTCAATCTCCAAGAACGATTCACAATGCAAATACGTACGTTACGGCGATATGGGTGGCTCAGAAAACCACCGAATAATTAATCGCGATTATAATAAGTGCGAGAAATATTACTTAACGCCAAAAGAAATTACAAGAGGCGGCTTAGAATCGGGTGGTGGGTGGTGGGTTGGCGAGCACAGTGCGATAACTTCACCGATCTGCATTACTAAACGCGTAAATTAATTACCGTACATTCTTTTTTGAGCTGTTTTCACTTTTGTTGGACTTCCATTATAACGGGCAACAAAATGATAATGAAATAGAGCTTGCAATATAGACGTGATATGGGGTGGAGCTATTACGGTAGATAATTAACACACTAGCTATTCGTAACGATATAACCGATCAATAAAAACATTAAAGCAAATATATCGATCGCTGCAATTTAGTTTTCATTTAAAATAACAGTAAATCAATATTCGATAAATTAAAATGAAATCACATTTTAACTTCTTTTTTAGTTTTGTGTTCAAAAGAAGCGAAAAATGTAGAAGAAATTCAGTATGAGCTCCAATAAAAAAACGATTGATAACCATTTTAGAAAATATATTTGAAATTTATTTATTATATGTCAATGTTGAATGTTAATTTACCAATGCTTAATTTTAGTTTTTGAATGTATTATTTTATGTATAAAAAATGTAAAGCGGTCTTGTGATGATGTTACATCACGAAACAGCGCTATAAAATTATCCAAAAATAAATAATAAATAAATGAACTGTGGTTTCAAGCACGCCTGAATAAAGGTCTCTCTTACGCTGCACCACTTATTCAAGTTCTTTATTTTCAACAACCACTTCAGTTTAGCAGTCATCGTAAGGTCAAACAAATCGGTAGTCGTTTTAAACAAATTCGAGTAATATATGAAATGCAATTTTACGGATATAAAATAAAATATCATATAGATTCCCACAGACGCAAATATGTACCTTATAAGGCTTTTGAGTTATAACTAAAGTTGTTTGCAAGTTAATATAAATAAAAAAATAACTAAATACATATTAAAACTTCAGACAAAACTGGCATACATAATAAACCTACATACATTCCACTTACGCTGTGTATCTTGTAAACACACAGTCACTTGTGTGTGTGTACACGATGATAAATAGAAATCTAAATATTTTTACTCGCGATAGAAAAGTTACCTTGAGAGTTAGTGGCGTCAGATATTTGATTTGCATTTCACTCCCACAGTACACTTAGACACATCACAGCAGACTTAGACAAAAAAGGTAAAGTTGTTCTAACCCTTCGAATACTACTCCATTCTGCGTTTTTCTTTTAAATATGTTTTATCTATCGACTTCCGCTGCTGAGCGTAACAACGTACTTATCTATTAAAAAAAATTAGAAAGACAAATTAAAAATAAAGCGATACACACATATGTAGGAGATATTTACCAATAATAATTCAATGTATCGGATAAACCCAAAAAAGGTAACGCATTTATTACTTCCTCCTAGTTATCCTGCAATTACCATTTACGCATTCGGTTGCAGTTTAATATCGTATGACTTGTATGAAAGTTTTACTCGAACAAGGATGGATAAATGAAAAGGAAGAAACCTCCACATAGACTGTAACTTGCCAAGAAAAATATTTGTTTTAAAAGGAATGTTCATTTCAATAAACATATAAATCTTTTTTGTATATAACTGTTTTATTGTTGCCACTGTTTATTGCTCGAGCATTCCGTCTCTCCAAGTCATTGTCGAGTAGATACGTTTAATATGGATTTAAAGTATCATTGCGATTAATTGAAATTATCCCCAAAACATTAAATAAAATTTAACAATACATGTACGCATCCAATGCAGTCGAGTGTCCCCTAGATACGGCAGGAAACAAAATCCCGCCGGCCAAGCCTTCCAGTACCGGAACAAAACCCACATCTAATGAATGACTTGAAATTATCTCCTTGCCTTCAGCACACATAGAGATTATAAAATACATGCATAGCGATCATTTTTAAAACTTCTCCAAGCAGTAGCACGAATAAATGTAAAGATAAAAGAAGTGAAGTGAAGTGTAATAAATTAAATTATGACTCGAATTCACAACTGACATCAACATGAAAACTGCAACGTGAAATATTATATTTCAGCACGATAACATGCTCAATGAAGATTACATCCTGCAACAAGATGCTCCATACCACGACTGACTATAATAAATAAACATCGGAATGCAATGTAGCATTGACGTATCAAAAAAAACAATGATTAACGCCTACGCTATAAACATTACTATCAAGGCGTCAGGTAGGTAGTGAAATCCTTGGACAAATGTTATACATCACTCGTATGTCAGGATAATATTCTAAATAGAAACCTTTCTAAGCGAGGAAAAGCGAAGTACGGGTATAATATACTACATTCTTACCGGTTCTGCCCTGGGTCGGATAGTCCTCTGCAGCTTCTCCACC
The DNA here is from genome assembly GCA_026537445.1 of Silvatares holzenthali. Classification (NCBI taxonomy): domain Eukaryota; kingdom Metazoa; phylum Arthropoda; class Insecta; order Trichoptera; family Pisuliidae; genus Silvatares; species Silvatares holzenthali. The sequence continues at coordinate 8,271 of JAPMAF010001536.1, forward strand.
GGGTAACTATGCCGCCATCCGAACAGCCTGACTATCTTTCCCGTAACGTTGTCACAGCGGGGCCCTGACTCCCGCATTTCCTGGCATAACCGCGAGCAGCCACCTCGATTCCTGCACGACGAGCACGGACACCGACGGTCGCTATTGCCTTCGCGGCCTCCGGATACTACACCACACTGCGGCGCGAATCGCGTGCTACATAGCCTCTTGCATCTTTGCGGTTTGCATAGAGTGAAACTAGCGATATCTATTATAAATCCACCGCAGCAAACATCAATAACGATAAACAATAAGTACGAAACAAAACTGAGCGCTACGTTCACTCGGATACGAAATATAGACCTTGATAGGAGACGAAAATAGAGGTGCGGATACAGTGACACGACTAAGCAGAACGAAGTGACCTTTCAACCTGTCGTCTACCGTCTACCGTCTGCCGTCTGGCTGGGGCTGGGGCTGCAGCTGCAGCGGTGCGGTCAGCCACGGCGCGGCAGACGCTTTGCCGGCGAATACGACATTATTCAAAACATTAATCACGGGGTGCCGTCGGCTATCGCGCGGCGCGGAGAGGAATGCGAGGATGTACGAGTATCACTGCTGACTGATAACTGCCGGTGGACAAACACGTTATTTTGAGTTGAACGCCCAGACATTCACTTGTTAAACTTCAAAATTACTTCGCGGGAATGAACGTTACCGAATTGCCTTTCGAAACGAAACGTTTCACTTTAGGTGCACTAGCGAATTTGTGTATTTAGTGACGTCCGAGCACTTTCACATCATTCTACCGTCTGAGCTGCCGCTATCTGACGGCGCACCTCGTACCGATAACACATTCCGGAGGCCTCTACACGGTTCATCCCGAACAATCGCTCTCTACGGAAGAAATAGCCGACACTGCAAAACAAAAGTCACTAAACAAACATCACCCGACGTTTGTTTGGCGAACACTGGCGCTACGTACTGCGAAAACTCCGATAAATAAAGGGGAAATGATTCCGATATAACGGGTAATTACCGAATGCAAAACGCAACAAACTGGTAAACGTCCTCGCACCGATTTCGATGTTAAAAAACAAAATATCGCCAATTCGGCCAGTTTGTAAAATAGAAAGGTACACACTGAACTGTGGTGAAGTTGAGCTAAACAATAAGAGCGCGGGGAGCGGCGCCGGAGAGGGGACCGGCGCGGCGGAGGACGGCGGGCAGTGTCGGGGAGAGGGGGGACGCCCCGCCTCCCTGCCCGACCGCCGGCGAGCGATCACCTGTTGGGGTTAGTATAATAAGGTGTAATATATACACTAGTTTGGAGAATCGAGTGACGTTTACAATAATATGTGATATGATGCAGAAAGTAGAGAAATAAGCGAACCGTCGTCATGTGGCGAAATGAAATAACGAGATAACACGGGGCGCTGCGCTTATCGTGCTTTTATTGCAGCAGAGGCCTACTTTTCCCGTAAATGCGGATAAGGATTTTAAATGTAAACGGTGAATAATGATAAATTAAATATTCGCTAAATTACAATCGCCATTACACGGTGAGAGATAATGCATGTAACTGGAATAAAAATGTAAAATATATACTCACTCGTAGAAATCGTCATACCGACTTAATGTTATCACTCTGCCAAAGCCAGCACATACTCGTGAAACAGGCTACTTTTAAATAGATTAGATATATACACAACATATTTGTTATGCATGCTTAACAAAACCTGAACCATGCTAGCACGAATTAAAACAAACAAAAATCGCTCGGCCTCCTTCGTGATACGGACGCTAGAAAAAACAATCGGATTACATTTCAGAGATAAAATATATATTTTAAAACAACCTGATCAAAATAAAAATAACACGGCATTAGCCTTCTTCATCGCCGATAAAACAAATAATAACGATAAGTCACAGAAACTGAAGAAATATAATAAATGTGCACACAATCAGAAATTCTAACAGAATTGCGTACTTCATTTTACGGCCCACTGCGAATATTTATGTGAAACATGTCAAAAATAAGGAGATAGAAATCTTTTAATATAATAAAGAAATGTGATCTACTAATTTCCGACAAAAAATATATTACAAGAAAAATAGGAAACAGATAATTGAAATCAGAATGGTTTAAACAATTCTGAATGAAACGTTATTTTACTAAAATTGAAGCAAACCGGTATGAGATAAGGAACCCATTCATTCCCCTTCATACGATACTCTACTGCAGTCGAAAACATTCCCATCGCATTTGAATAAGAGTATAGATTTTATATTGCAGACACGAGCAAAAACCTTTTAAGTAACAGTTAAAAGTCAGTAACCTCGAGTTACTTTACTCATAAGTTCACTTGGCGTACCGTGCTTAACTTGTTAAAATATATACTTTTTCAAACAAATTTATTTCAATCAAAGTTGACGATAAAATGCGGCTACGCCCGTTATAAGTTAATTCAACCATGGAAGTACCTAAATTAGATATCTGTAACCGGGAAATGCTGAGCATCGTGGAGAGAGGGGGGATATGACGTTGTGAGGATATGATGTCACTGATATCGAGAATTAAATAAAAGAATCGATTAATGATAACTAAAAAAACTAAATTTT
>JAPMAF010001537.1:0-10867 GCA_026537445.1 Silvatares holzenthali
GAGAAGCAGAGTCCGAACGCTTCTTGGGCCCAGCGAGCGAGGACGCTGCGACTGCTGGAAGCTGCGTGTGTAGCGAACACTATATTTCATATCCGATGTGACAATCTTATGCGTAGCATTGCTATTTCATACTGACTTGACTAGTGCTAGCGTCTGCTCCATATATGACAACTGATTTTGCATCTTAAGCACTGGAGAAAAATACTAGTAAAGAATTGCTTAAGGTGTTATAGGTTGCCTACCCAATACATAATACAAATAGTTCGAAATTACATACATAACATCAAGCCATTTCCCGGTAGAGGTAGACAGTGAGAACGGAGAGCCACATGTCTCTGTTCCGACACATAATCCTTGTTTCCTCCATGATTATGCATCTCATTTTACACGCACAATGTTTTTTGTGGCTCCTAATATTGCCTTCGTTAAATATGTTACTGTAAACTGTGCTTCGTGTTTTCTCTTCAACTGGATTCGAATCCGCGATCACCAGCGTTCTTCTATCGCTTTAATCGAGTATGCTGACCACTCGACCACTATAAGTATGCCGAATAAATGAGAAGAATCTTTAAGAAGATTCTTCTCATTATACGAATTCACACTATTTCAGCCAGAATGTTTTGTTCTTTCCTATGTTTCAGGCGAAATGTCATATGAAATGTAACTATGTGCGTGGTTTTCAAAATAGTATCATTTAAAATTCCAAATGTATAACGCGTCATCTGCCTTAACTAGCGAATTCTCTTAGAGAGTCCTTCTAAACTTTTCGGTAGCACTTCTCATATTCATTAAGCTTGATTATTGGGTATGTGCGAAACGTGCTCGCATGTAAAAAGGGTGCGCCCTGTGCTCCGAGGCCTCGTAAAGAGAGCCCACACGACCAATTAGAGCATAATCACATTTTTGATGACCGGTTATTTTGTTGGATTTTAATGAGTGAGTACGTTTACTATTGGCCGCTCTAAACAAGACAGCATTGATCATGCGTTCGAAAGGGGAAACTTTTACGATTGTTTTACTTCAAATTTGGGAAGTTTTGAGTGAAAAGGCTTTTGCCACTATCATTTTTCAAAATAATATATTTACAAAAAGAGAAAATATTCTCTTCTCATTGCTGATTACTGTATTGGAGATAATAAAGGAGCGGGTGCGAGCGTGGTTGGTGAAAAGAAAAAATATGTATTGAGATGGTTTGGTTGTGTAGAGCGAATGGGTGCAGAGAGGGTGAGTACGGAAGATCTATGATGCAAATGTTGAAGGCACAATATACAGGGGCTGATCGAGAAAAACATGGCATAATCAGATAAAATGTGTTTTTCGATTCAGATTTTAAAAATATGTGAATGAAAATATATTTTTAAATAATCAGGACAAAAAAATGCATTTTGAATGTAAATTAGATTTTTAAAATATATGTGAATAAATATATAAAAAAAACAAAACATAGAAGAAAAAACATGAATTTAAAAATATACATTTACTCTGGACTGGAAAAGAGTGGTAGATTTTGTATTGTCTTGGAGCAATACCACCGTTCAGTATTGTAAGCCAAATGTCGTGAAATGGATTTATCTATGTTTCGTGACCTGTCCCACACCATTTCCATGTATAATTGCACAGAATATTACAGACCCAGACAGATGATGGTGTCGTAGTGTCTCATGTGTGGTACACATAAAGAAACAAATATTGGTGGATGGTTCTGTTCGTAGTCTTAATAATCGCAGAGCATGCATGAGGAGATGTATGAACGTGAGCGAGGCAAGAACTGTATGTCAAGATAGGATAGAGTAGCGTTCGGTCATCTCTACCTACCCTTACGGGAAACGGCCTGATTGAGTATTGTATTATTGTATCTTTAACCAAACGCTAATCGACGAGATTGATTGTGTTGCAGTTAGCAACCGGATATCAAGTAACATGAAGTACGAGTAGGTAGGTTACACCGGCGTATTTGCTGATACTAAAAGTGGTCTTTAGTATCTACAATGCAATTAGCTATGCAAATACCGAGTTTGCCAATATTCTTCGTAATTCAATCTCGATCCTTGGATATGCGTAAACTCAAGAATATAGTGAATTCCGAACAACAATTACCTGATTTCATTGGATTCTCCAAAGATTCTCATCAGGTCGACGTCCGGGTAATGTGATTCCGGTCCTGTGTCTTCAGATAGTTCTTCTTCTACTCCTAAATCAGGAGGTGGAGTCCTGTCTTCAACTCCGTTACCAAAGTTCTGCTCATATTCAAAAAGCGCCTGCATTGGATCAACCCCTGGAACAAAAATAAAAGACTAAATTGAATAGAAAAAATAAAGACGCATTTATCGATTAAGATTTATTAAAATCTGATAATAAATAAATATATTTAAAAACAAGCATGTATTGTATCACTCTGAAGCAATACCACCGTTTAGTATTGTAAACCTAGCACACATATTTTACTGGGATGTAAGATACAAAGGAAGATTACTTCGAAGCTCAATTTGAAGTGTTTACTTTTATACTTGTAGGAATGGAAAGTATTGTACATAGTTGCAGAGTATTTGCTATATGCAAGTTTTATTTCCGCAGATACTGCCCTATCGCCATTGTATTGTATGAGAGAACAATTAACATCGTTCATTATTACATAAAAAACCTTTATTCCCTCCCCTAAGCCTTATTTTTTATGAGCCATTTAATTTAAAAATAATGCGTTGTAAAATTCTTCCATTTTTATTTTACAGCGTCATCTGTGAACGTAATAATGGCGTTTTGGTAATCCTAATTAATTTTCTAAATTATAATATCATTTTTTTGTTAATTAAAATCTACGATCTTCATAATGTAGACCCTTCTATGCCTAACGAATTTATGTCAGTTTATAGATGGCTTAGTATATCCTGTGATCATGATGAAATTGCAAGATTTAAAAGTTTCTGTATGTTTGCTCGCAATTTCATTTCTTTAGGAACCTGAGATTTTTTCCGAGTAATTTTTCCATCACTAGACTGATTGGGATTACTAAATAAATGTATACTTAAAATCATGCTACTTTAGACAACCATTTTTTTGATTCGCAGTATCTATGTACTAATGTGATATTTATATAATTACTAATGTGTTATATATACAGAAATTTTACATGCCTTTATAGTGGAAAAATAATAATCCTAAATTAAAAAGTTTGACTGCTGCAAAGAACTATTTTGTTATATATTTATTATAAACATGTTCTACATATACAATCTCGTGTTGTACAAGGGAAAACTTATAGCGCAAAAAATATCGTTGCCAAACAATTCCCTTTTCGTCCTTGGGTACCAATGATTACAGGTGACTAATCCCTATTATTATTTCGTTGCCGTTTGAACATATTAACACAGAGTAAATGTAATTTTGAATTTAAATTGGTGTCAAAATATTTTACGATAATATTCCGTAAAAAAAACATCGTTAAATGGATTTTTTTTGGAAGCAGTCGAGGCGTAAATATTTTACCATACGTTGGTGCGAAATAGATCGTCTGAGACGACTTGAGATCGACAGAGTCGATATACAGTCCTTATAGCGATGTTCTAATGGAAGTGCGCTTTATGATTCAATATGTTAAACATAATAATAACTTAATAAAGGAAGAAGGGAAGCGTGTGTTCACACACAATTCTGATGTAAAGCTTTAAGAGGAAAGCAGGCTAACAAAATCGGAATTGAGAAACACGAGGTGACGAAGAGATAATAAAGTGTTTTATAGTGGCATTCATTAATTTATTATTATTAATAAAAATTACATTATAATTATACGATTCATAAAAGTCATACAATGCTGTTTGTTTCGGAGACAAAGTTAAACACGACCGCTCAAAGTTTCAACCGAAAAAATGTGGATTAGTAAAGTACTCATTGTGTGCTCGGTATTGTGATAAAATTAGCCGCAACATTTAACTATAGGATTACATCGGTTTAATTTAGAAACAGTCACTTATTTTTAGATAAAAGATAAACAGTGATTATTTTGAATTAATGGCATTTCCATGATTTGGCAAGGGCATTGATTAGGTTCTCATTTGCAAACTGTACCTAAATAGTTCAAAAGAAAATTGAAAAGAAAAATAACAACATACAATGAGGCGCCTATTTTGGGATAAAGTTCATATAACTTTATCCCAAAATAGGCGGTAGAAATATACTAGAGAAATTGGAACTATTTGAGACATGTTAGAAATTATCAAAAAACAGATTTCTACAAAAATTGTGCACCTCGTACCGTAGTAAATGAATAAATGTACTAGACAATGGTCAGAATAGGTACCGAAACGCGGGGTACGCAATAAAAAATACAAAACATAAGAGATAGGAAAACACTTATACGTTAAATAATGGAATAAGAACTTTTGCATTGTATCATGCATACATGTTATGTACCTTTTTCTAATAAGGGAAATATTTGGCAAAAATCTCCATTACGGACTACAAAGTAATCAATATATAAGAGGTAAATACTTTTTTGAAAGAAAGAGTTAAAAGAAAATGTCAACAAATTGAAATATGGCTTCATCGAAGAATGTTGCGTAACCTGTAGGTCGATATGGTCACTGAGGTTTTGCGTAGAACATCAAAATGAGATAGATGGCATATTTAAGACACATTCTCCGCAATAACGAATATAATCTGCTGTATCTCATTATTAAAGGGGAACAATTGGAGAAATGGCGGTGCGGGCAGGAAACTAATGTCCTGGCTAAGAAACCTAAGAAAATAGACCGGAATCTACGAAGCGTAGGAGCTGTTTCGGCTAGCACAGGACAGAGAAGCCCACGTCGAGTGTTAAGTATTATAGAAAAAGAAGAATATTACCAAAAGATTAACCGAATTATAAAAAAGTTTAAATAGTTGAGGGGTTTAAAAAGTTGAGGGGTTATAATAGGATCTGAATTAGCTTACCACAAAAGTGAAAAGCTTTTCCTTTTGTATCTATATAACAAAAAACCATAAAGGGTGCTTATTGTATGGTTATTGTCATCATCAAATGGCATCGATGGGACAAGGTAGACTACAAAAAATGCGGTCAACCTTATTGACAATAGAGCCCTGATTTTAAGGGTATTCTTCAACCCCTTTTACATTTTGGGCTTGGATGCACTTGGTGTGTAGCCTACCTAAAGCCTTGGCCTAGTAAATACTGATAGAACTCATATCTTGTTTTCATTAAGATAAGAATTAATGAGTGGTTGAAAATGGTTACGAGAGATACTCTTTTAAAATAATGCGATAAGAAGTTTGATCCTACTGAGCATTTGCAAGAAAAATGTTAAGAGGGTGTGAATTATTTAATAGAAATATACTTTGAGATGACTAATGGAGTCCTTAAAGCTTCCAATTCTACTGAAACAACTTGTTGAGTTCAAGACAGCCCAACGTATACAGTACAATTTCGGGGAAATCGTAATAATAAATTTATATTGTAACATTCCGTAGACAGAATCCTCGCAGGGCGCTCGAGTCGACATGATAATAGTTAGCATCTGTAAAATTGATATACGCAGTGATGCGTCCACAGAAACCTTCAGCACTTCCAATGAAATATGGGAGTCTTTCAAGGCATTGATCAATCAGGCCTAATCAAATATTGCCTTCTACAAACATTTATTTAAAGCTGAAATCGAAGTAAACTGCGAACCGCAAGAATTTGGCTTGAATACAGGTATGGCAAAAGAAAATCTAAATAAGTTTGAACTTACAAACTTTTTACTTATTCGAGTGTGTTAGCACGATTTACTAAGTAAAGTTCACAAAACGTGATACAACAAAACGTGACATGTTCAACATTTCAGCTTCCAGTACACCATAGATTCGTAATTATGTGGTAAATTTTATTTATATTTTTATCACTTGCGGGCATAAAATGTTAAAACGATTTCATTATTTAGTTACAAACTGTACTAAGTATTTTATGATAATACAGAACATAGCATAGCATAGTAGATCATATGTTTAGCAAACAAAAACGAACTCTTAACAAACAAATATCTAATAATGTAAAAAAAAATTCTATTAGAATGGTCTGAAGCTATAATTTTGAGATGCGCAGTTGCTGGTGGTGTGTTGTAATTGATTCAAAATCTCTATTGAAATTCATCGCTCAGAAAATATCTTTGAAGATATGATGTCAATTGACGCTGCACTATATTTAAATGTATTTGGATAAGACTGCTAAAATGGGCTAAAATCTTGATTAGTGGTGGGAGTTTTTTAAAAAAAACATGATACAATAGAACGTAATTAACGAATATCGTTATATAAAATATTATATTTAGAACTTATTTAATCACTATATTTATAATTTAATTAATTATACTATATTTAAAAATTATTTAATTACTGTATTTTGGAATATGTTTAAAATGCAATTACATTTTAATATAGATTTTATACAGCAAAATATAAAACCGACACCCAAATATTAAATAATAAAAGAAATTTACAAATTATAGGTCATTATATAATTATAATCGCTATAATTGTAATCAGTCAATTTTAAAAATGCAATTATTTTTGAAAAAAAATTGCAAAAGACATCTGTGCTGCAAAGGTGGATTTTAAATCACCTTGGGTAGTACCAATGCTCATCATTTTACTTCATAAAAGAGATGGTTTTAACCATGGTATGTGATGAAGGCTAAGCACTAGCTAGCTGATCCGGACGGATAGTGGTGTCTCATATGTAGTACAAGTTACACAAGTTTAAAAATTTCCATTTCAAGGTATTGTAAAATAAGGCTTATAGTCTTATGCGACACAATTTGTACAAAATTCACAAGTTCATCTGTGAGTCAAGTCTATAATTGCATCTTTTATTTATATCTATGGCATATGCAGAAATGTTATTTTTGTGGTGCTCGCTGAGACACGTTGATAAGCAAATGGTTAGAGGAATATGGTGCCACTGGTACACTATATTCGTGGAAGCTAATGAGATAGTTTACATCGTTTGGAAAGCAAAGTATAGTATATAACAAGAAACATTGTTTCGGTTCTTCAGGGACCATAAACAATCTTGGGAAGCAATAACGTTATTTGTCTTATTTGCCACAAACCTCAACGGTACCTTAACAATTGTATACACATCTACATTCGCCGTAAGGTGTAACAGAATGCACACGACAAACCCCAAAGCAATCATGTATTATGTTTTTCAATTTAGTCCCTGTTACATAAATATTATTTCAACTGACTTCTAACAGTGAAGAGGCTATGCAGTTGCTCCTGTAACATTTGAAAAAATCTCTTGAGAATATCCCTGCAGTAGACTTTCATCAAATTAATTGAATCATCAGATATTGTCACAATTAAAACTTCGTTAATATGTCGGCTGGCATATTAATATGAATTTTAGGATTCATATATTTGGTACGAAACCATTCGTAATTGCATTTCCTATAAATAAAATAAATTATAAGTCTTGTTTGATTTAAAAAAAAAACGAGTATACCATACTCGAGACACCACAATCAGTCTGTATCTGTAACTTTCGGCGCAGTTGCACATGTAAATGCTGTGTAGAAGTAGATAGAAAGAATACATGTTTATTTAGTTTAAAATAGGAAATATAGATGAATCCATTTCGCGTGGCATAAAATACTGAAAGGTATTATTGCACTAGAGTGATAAGATTTACCACACTTTTCAAATCCAAAATGATATATGTATATATTTTAAAGCATATTTTGCATTTTTTTTTAATTTTTAAATATTATTTACTTCGGCGGAATCAAAACCCGTGACCTCCAGAGCTTTGGTCAAGTATCCTAGCCACCAGGCGATGTGGCTGACCCAGCTGCCGGATCAAAACAGTTGCATTTCTCAGATATTATAATAACGATACATTAAATTAGTAGTATTAAATTAGTATAAGATATAATATATCTTAATAACTATTATTGTTAACATAGATAATTAAAATGGCGCAGTTTTCTTAAGAAAATCACTTCAAGGGTGCTGCATATTTTCATTTACTCTTTAAAGAACGATACTTTAAAAATATGTGTTTTTATTCGGTCTCTAAAAATCAACTCATTTTGACTGCCTTACACCGACGCTGAGAGAGCATTCCAAGCCTTCGGTCTCGCCACCGAGAATGATCGCTCAACGAAGCTCCTTTTATGGTCTCCTTTTGGCTCTACCACATTTCCTATAGTCCCTAAAAAAGACTATACGAGAGAGTCGATACCACACAACTCCTTGAGATGCCGTGGCGCCGCTTAAACTAAGAACATATCTTATTCTTATTGTTAATATAGAACAAACTGTAATCGCTACAGAAAATAATTAAAGAAGATCACATTTTTTATTTAGCGTGTGTTCCCAATAGTATAAGAAAGCAATATATAAAAGTTGGCAACTTATAATGTATTATGAATTGTCACCTTCATATGCTCTAACAGCATACACTTTTTAAAATATGCGATCATTCGCTCCAAGCAATACTCGTATGTGTCCAATCGGATGAAATATGATACAGGACTTGAGAATCGAGGTCGCAGTTTAATTCAAAATAAATTGCATCGATTTAATTGCAAATTCTTCCAGTGATTTGTGCTGGCGTTATACGCCTCCGGGTTTTATTAAAAAATCTGGAAAAAAGTTTCCCATTGCATACATATGGGAACATTTTCTATCGCATACAAACGAATTGTATTTTTAAACTAATTAATTCAAGTCACAATATATCGGTATGAGAGAGCGCAGTACTAAAAAACTCATATAAATGCAAAGCAATTAAAAATAAGCCAACAGGCGTGTGTTCTCGAATTACTCACCTACTGAAGCTTTCAATATGAACGCTCGAAATTGTTAGATTATAGCGGCCATGTTGTCAAAGTTACTGTTACTTGTTCAGTAGTATATGGCAAATCATCATGAAAAGGTTGAACAACGAGTGCAAATCATTAAATTTTAGCGATTTGAGAGTATCTTGCGCGTCAGCGTCAGACTAGAGATGGCCACCGAGGTCGTGCGATTTAACGCCTTTACACTTGTCTTTGAGGCTATTTTAAACACAGGTCTATGCGAATAAACTCCAAACAACTAAGTTTGCATAACGAATGCCGTCCAGCAAATTCAGCCGGATTTGTGCAAAAATGTCATCGAAAATTGGGTCACCCAGATGTGCAACGCTGTGGCAGACAATTAAACGACATTATACGCCTTTATAAGAATATTCTTTGTAAATTAAAAAAACTCAGTAGATATGTTACACAACGTGTTTAATTTATATTTAAAAATACCCTTTTCTTTACATAGCAATAAATACATTAAAAGAAGAATCATTGCTACTAAATGTAAAATTAACAATTTTATCCACACCAAAACGCATTAGATTGAATTGTTATTCTAGATCGCGTTAAAGATTTGGCGCTGGTGAAAATGTTGAGAATTACGTAGAGCAGGTGTACGAAAACATTATGTATCCAGAACAGACACCAATCAGTAAGTTTTTAAAATATGCTTTGTCTCTTTCGATACGTTACTCGTAAATAAGAGAAAAGTAGACATCAGTAATTATTGGGAAAATTTGACTATTTATGCTCTAAATTTTTTTCAAATGCATGGTAATCTTGAGTTTTATTCTTCAGTATCGAACTCACGCTATATTGGAAATTGTACAAATGAAAATGATTCCTTATTTAAAGTTCAAAGACTCAAAATAATTTACTCATTCTATCATGAAGAATTACAATACTACACTATCGAGATACTAATAAAAGTAATAAATATATTTTTTCCCGTAAAATTATATACGGAGAAATAGATATATTAGCTCTCTTTAACTAGACAGATATTTGAGATGGTTTGGACATGTCGAGCGGATGGGGATTGAACAGCGAAGCAGATTTATGAAGCTTATTCATACTCCACTCTTATGGAAGACCTAGAAAAACTTGGCAGGAACATGTTTCCCAACTCCTTAACGAAGACAATGTTAGGAGTCTCAAAAACCATCGGGTGTGTATGATAAAATGGAAGGGAACTAAAAATGTATGGGTTAATTTGGCTGAGCAATCTTCAAAAACAGAAGGATTTCTTGAATACATTACTTTTGTAATAATTGCAATCTGGATTCAGTTCGTTTAAACATCCAAGTACCTATGAGCGAAAATAACTAAATAATAATCTACGATAAAAATGGATAAATAAAAATGTTTCCAACATTAGCGGACATTTTCCTATTCGCTTACAAATTTTCGGTGTTCTGTTGGAACACAAATCATTGAATCCTCTTGGACTTTAACGGCATATTTTTTATGTTCCTACAAAGGAACTAGTTAACAGTACAGTGGGATACAATCGCTAGAGAGATGGAGAGGGTGTTATCTAGATGAAAGTGAGTGTATTTCGGAAACGCAAACCACAGGAATAAAATTGATATTTATTGCACTCGGCCTCCTTTCTCCGGAGTAACATTTTACGGTTCCAGTGAAATTGACACGACTGTATTTAGGATTCGTAAAATGGGCAGAGGGGCGAAAATTATCTTCAAGTGTTGCTATATTATTAAGATAATATTAACTGGCTGAAGAATGACAGCAGAATGTATACAGTGGAGGTGGCATCGTTTCGAAGAATGTGCAGGAAAAAATCTGCTAAAAAAACAAATGAAAATATGGGAGAAGAAATCCAATTAAAAATAACTATTATAAACCATATGAAAATTTGATGTTTGTGATGTTTAAGGCGTGTTAAGCAAATAGCAAACGAAAGAATAATAAAAGAGATCTACATTGCGAGTACGAGTGGCAATGCGGAACGTTAAAGGAGTAAACGATCTTGTCAGGAACATGTTTCCAATTTCTTGACAGAGGCAACGTTAGAAGCCATAGCATCG
>JAPMAF010001538.1:0-10866 GCA_026537445.1 Silvatares holzenthali
CCGCATATTTTATGCTAACATTCGATTTGATTAGATGTTTAATATGTCAATAAAAGTATTAAGAAAACTGGAGTAGCCGCTCCACGCGAATATGCGTCTTGCTGCCATGACAGCGCAAAAGCTACTAATAATGTCGCATTGAATCAAACCCAACAGACTACACAATGGATAATATATCTTCCCATTTACTTGGGATCTGTATATCAAGTCTACTGATTTAGTACCATATGAGATGCATACGGTTCGGTTAACTTTTGCTAACTCTGCTTATTTCGTGTTTCTCATATTTGTATCAAGTTTCCTTCATATGTGTACTATTTTAGTCTGCGTTCGATGATTAGAGCCACTTTAAGACTACTTCCCACATATTCATTCCTAACGTTCATATGCATGTCAGAGTTCGCTCTTCTCACATGATTGTGGCTGCACAGTTTTCTGATCCATATTATTGTGATCACTGATATTTAAATTTTATCCAACAGTTTGATAGGCATTCTTCTGTGCCAAAACTATTACCTTTAACCCTGTTAGAAATATAGTTTGTTCCCGTTTTCATTATCCGTGCTATTTTCACATTATCTAAATGCATTTCGTTTATCTGTTTCAGTCCCCTTCGATGAAGACGACAAAGATAAATCTGTGTGGTTCCTGGATCATGATTATCTGGAAAACATGTTTGGGATGTTCAAAAAGGTAAATGCCCGCGAGAGAGTCGTCGGCTGGTACCACACAGGACCCAAACTGTACCAGAATGACATTGCTATTAACGAATTGGTAAGAAGATACTGCCCCAACTCCGTGTTGGTAATCATAGATGCCAAACCGAAAGACCTCGGCCTTCCGACCGAAGCTTATCAAGCTGTCGAGGAGGTCCACGATGATGGATCGCCCACGTCGAAGACATTCGATCATGTTCCAAGCGAGATTGGAGCTGAAGAAGCCGAAGAAGTGGGAGTGGAGCACTTGTTGAGAGACATCAAGGACACGACTGTTGGTAGTCTGTCGCAGCGGATCACTAACCAGCTTCTCGGTTTGCGGGGCCTCCATACGCAGTTGAGAGAGATCCAGGATTACCTATATCAAGTAGCGCAGGGCAAACTCCCGATCAACCATCAGATTGTCTACCAATGGCAAGACATATTCAATTTGCTTCCCGACATCACGCAAGACAACTTCACAGATAACCTTTACGTCAAAACCAACGATCAAATGTTAGTTGTGTATTTGGCCGCACTCGTCAGATCTATTATCGCCCTTCACAATCTCATCAACAACAAGCTGACCAATAAGGACGCAGAGGAAGGAAAGAAGGAGGAAGCTAAAGAAAAGAAGGATAAAGATGATAAGAACAAAGATGCTGATAAGGCCAAAGGAGACAAGAAAGACTCAGACAAAAAAGAGGATAAGAAAAAGTCATAATGATGTTGAATAATCATTTCCTTTATCTCATAAGAAACATATTTTTTAATATAATAAATCTTTGCGCAAACCAGTTTATCAGAAATCATTTTTCTTTCACAATTCTTCTGAAGTGTTGGAAACTTCAGAATATTTCCCAAATTTTTACTAATCATCCCACATATCCTTTTTTTTTTAATATTTTCTGTATAATTTATTTTGCAGTTCCAATTTATTATACATACCTGAAATTATTACAATAATACATACATAATCATAAAAACATTCTGTTTTCTTTGCCATTATTCAATAAACTATCAAATATTGGTTTTCTTCGAATATTGAAATTTTTAAAATTGTGCTAATGTCCTAGCGCAATGTTTAACATTTTAATATCAATAATTCTATTAATTAACTAATATTCTCTCATAGTTATTTACTCTGATCTCGATTTCATAGTGCACTTTTTGATTCTGACACTTTAACATGCTCATTGTCCCAAATTCAATATTTAGATAAATCTTATCGTACTCCCTAAAACCGTGAGATTTTTTATGATGGATAAAAACATTTTTTTTTATTTACAACAGGTTGGAGATGAACGAATGAAATGATGTGTTCAAAAAACGTATGTTAATTTTAAAATAAATTTTATTATGTTATTCCATACAGTCGATAGATGGTCATTTACACATACATGAAATATTAAAATCCTTTATATTATTAATTTACAGTCAATATAAATTATAGCAAACAATAAAGTTTATTAACATGTTGCGCATTAAAATGTTTATTCAAATCACCTTTATATACCCAATTTCACCACGAAAATAACGAGGAGTGTTGTCACAGAATACACTAAATTATCACTTTTGAATGTGGTCACTCCATTAGTGTTAGCACCGAACATTTCAACACCTGGACCAACATACGGGTCCAGGCCACTCTGATTATAGTTCATGTAATACCAACTAAGAGACGAATTGAAGACATTCGATTTGGTAGTGGCATCATATTCCGTATTGAATGATGTCTTCCCACCTCGAGCGTTAACTCTGAAGGGTTCTAGTGAGGATGGTATTTGAGTGTTATCATTATAAGTGTGTGGGTTTTCCACTTTAGTGATCGTTGCGGACTTTCTTCCTAGCGGCGCCGTGAACTGCATCCCTCCTGGCACAGCCAGTACTGCGGAAGGTGTTGAAGAATCTTCATTATCTTTTCCATAAAGCGAGAGTTGATGATTTATGTAAGCTGTCGGAAAAGTTGTCGCAATGTCTTCTACTTTATTAGCTTTCTTATCATTCATCTTGTCTTTTAAATTGTTATTCATGATGCTTATACTACTGGAGTTTTTAATCGAATATTCAGATACATTTCTTTCGCTAACAGCGAAAGAATTCATTTTATCCGGGTGCATCGGATTAATGGAATTTTTAAAACCCATTTGATCCGGTTTAAACATATCTATATTTATCGATTTCTCGTCAAGAACGGATGGAGAATTATTATTTTTCACGATAATGGACCTATTTGAAAATGATGTTTCTTTTTTCGATCCGGGATTAATTAAAGTGTCAAATGAATCTCTGAACCCATCGATGCTGATATTTTCATTGCCATTGGAATTTAATGGTGAATTCATCAATCCTCCTGCATTGGACACATCGCCTGGACCAGCGCTTCCAATGTTTGAACCCGGAATTATTTTATCTGATTTCTGACTGATTTTAGATGGGAAATCTGCTGGCCAAGAAGTATTGTTCGATTTCTCATTTTCTCTCTCGAATTGGTAATATGAGATATTTGAATTTGGATCTGCTATCGGTTGAAATCCACCTGCCACTCCAGGTGTCAAAGGTAGAAATCCTCCCGATTGCAAATCTGGTTGGGTCGGAGGGAAATTTTGTACCCTTCCAGGACCTCTAGGCCTTCCGTCTTGCATTTTTCTTTCTCCTGTTTTCCTATCGGAGCCCCAAAGTTTTCCTATATTCAGTGAAGGTAAAGGCATTCCAAAGAATGTAAATCCAGTGGAAGGATTGACTTTGTTATTTGGATTATTTGGCTGCGATTTATTTGAATTTTGACTGGCGTACAGGGTAGGAGTATCTCCTGGTATGAAATGGTAAGAAGGCGTCGAATTGAATTGATGTGATCTGTTAAAGTGATGGTATTTGGTTCCGTTACCAAAATCTACAATGTTTGTTTCGTTGAATGGATAATCTACATATTCGTCATAAAAATATTCTGATTCTTCCGGCGATGGGGCCATTTGGACATTATTCCCGACTTGTGGCACGGGTAAGGATTGATCTCGCACCTTCTCCATCCACGGTGCGAAGACTTCTGAAGTTCCGTACTGCGATGTGTCTATAATTTCACTCTCGCAACCGGGCAGCACAGGTTCTTCTTTTAGTTTATCGACATCACAATCTTGCCTGTAAAGTTTTCTCTCCTTCAGGAGAACTCCGTCAGCGCAGCGAGGACCCATTGATGATGCTTCTTGCAGCCAGGCTCTGAACCACACTAGACTGCATCCACACACAAGTGGATTTCCTGTAAAGTTAAATATTAATGATTAGATATATACAAATTCTTAATAAAATTAATAGAAAATATCTTCTTACCATCAATATCCAGAACTGCGATATTACTTCGAAGGTTTTTAACGGAATCCTCAGGAAGCGAAGTCATTTTATTATTTCTCAAGCTGAGGACTTTCAGTCTCGGCATATTGTTGAACGGAGATCCCTGCACTGCGCAGATTTTGTTGTTATCGATTTTCAATTCCACCATCCATTCCATGTTTTCGAATGCCATCGTACCAACTCTTGTTATTTTATTGTTGGTCAAATCTAGTACTTCCAGTGATCTTACATTTCTCAATCCAGCCGATTCGAGCCCTCCAATTTGATTATTGCTGAGATTCATAAATTGTAAATGAGGTACTTTATAGAAGGCGTTATTCGAAATTCGGCGCAAATTGTTATCTTGAAGTTCCAAATTTTTAAGTGCTGGCATTTCGGCGAATGCTGCGTCAGGTATTTCCATGATGCGATTTTCACTTAGGAGTATTGTCGCCACATCAGGTAAAGTTCGGAAACTTCCGGAATGTATCATTTCCAATTCGTTACTTCGTAAATCAAGCATTTCGAGACTTTGCAAATCTTGGAAGGCACCTTCTCTCAATTCTAATAATTTATTGTTAGACATTCGTAATTCTTTGAGTGCGGAGAGAGTCCCTAAAATTGGAGGAGAAATAGCTTTCATCTGGTTATTACTCAAGTCTAATATTTCCAATTTTGCTAATCCTGCAAATGTTTCTGGAAGGCTGGCTAGATAGTTAGAGGACAGATTGACAAATTCTAAATTCCTCGTCTTCTCTAGTGCATTTGGTACAACTTCTTGCAATCGGTTTCTACTTAAATCCAACGATCTCAGATGCGGAGCATCTCCCAAAATATCTTGTTTCAAAAATTCTAATGTATTTCCGTGCAAATCTATTTGAGTCAAGCCAATCATATCTTTGAATACATGTGGACTTATCCCAGCGATCATATTGTTATGGAGATCCAAAATTTCGAGTCTAGTTAACCCTGATAGCGATCCATCTTCTATTAATTGAAGCCCATTCAATGAAATATCCAATTTTCTCAATTGAGGCAGTGTAGCCATTACACCTATTGGAATATTGCGCAGTGCATTGGTGCTTAAATCCAACATTCGCAATGACGGAAGATCTAAATCTGGGGATGGCGGCAATGGCAGTTGGCTTATTTGATTCCGAGACATGTGCACATACTCAATTCCTCTCGGCAGGCCTGGCACAAATTCCAATAGTCTGTTTCTGCTCACGTCTAACTCATACAATCCCATGAGGTGTCTAAAAGTTGCCGGATGAATAGAAGCCAGCGCATTACCAGATATGTTTACATTTTCTAGGAGTGGAGTTTCTATGAATGTCATAGGATCTATGATAGCGATGTTGTTCTTACTGATGTCCACTTTACGGAGTGATGGTAAATTTGTGATAAGACGTGGCTCTAATCTACGAAAATAATTCATGGACAAATCTAATCCCTTCAGAGCTGGTAAATTCCAAAACGGACCATCTATATGATTAGAAAGTGAATTGTTTCTCAATCTCAATTCCCGTAACGCCGGCATAGCCATGAACGCTTCTCTTTCGATAGTTCTTATCCTATTACTGTCCAAATGAAGCCTTTCTAAAGTTGCATGCCCCCTTAGAGCACCGAAAGGAATATCTTCTAAAAGATTATTACCCATATCTAAAAATTTCAGCCTCGGTAGTGCATCCAAAATGGCCCTTAATTCTGAAATATGATTAATCTCATTGCTGACAAGCCACAATTCCTCCACTCCGCTTCCTGATGATTGTAAGAAGGATTCTGGATGAACTCTTTGAACAAAATTGTAATTTAAATCTAACGTTTTTAACGAAGGTACCTTATGGAATGCACCATGGAATATCTCTTCAATCTTGTTATTAGACACTGTTAACTCTTTCAATGAAGGTAAGTCTACAAATGATGCCTCATTTAGCCTGTCTATACGGTTCCCATCGAGTTTAAGTGTAGCTAATGCTGGTAACTCTCTACATACTCTCCCCACCATGCTGGCATCAGAAATTTTATTATTCTCGAAAGATATTTCAGTAAGTGAAGGGAGCACCGACATAGCTCTCAAATGAATCCAGGATAAACCGCAATCGGATATATTTACAGAAGACAACCTCGGTAGATCATGCAGTAAATTAGATTCCAGCCTAACCAATCTTGGACTTCCCGTTACTTGCAACTTCTCCAGAGATGGAAGATGCTTAAAACTTCTGCCATTTAATTCAATCAACGAAGACGATTGTACCTTTAAATATTTTAAATTACTCAAACGTGAGAAACTTGGGAGTCTCTTGAGCTGATCGCTCTCTATTGTGATGGCTTGTAACTTCTTCATGTGAGCCACGCTGTCCACTGGCAAACTTCGGAGATCATCCTCTACGATGAAGAGTTCCATTAGGGAATCCTCGAGTCCTGCGAGCCATCCTGGAGCCACTCTTTCCAGGTTGTTGTGCCTCAGCATGAGACGCAGTGCCCTCAGGGGCCGGAACGCTCTTCCAGGAAGCGCTGGAAGGTGGTTATGCTCTATGATTAGTTCATCTATTGGACGAGATATGTACTGGCCTATCGTTTTCAAACCTTGCACAACTTTTGGCAAGTCGCTGTGTGTGCACCTGTAATTATAACATTAAAAATCAGGATTAATATGAAATCATTTTTTGCAACTAGACACTAACTGCAGATTGCAAATGTAAATGCTGTGTAGCAATAGAAGGAGAAAAGGAAAACCTGGTTATTCAGTTCTAGTCACGAAACATGGATAAATCCATCTCACTTGGCTTACAATACTGAACGGTGATGGAATAAAATCTACCACTCTTTGCCAGTCCAGAGTGAAAATGCATTTTTTGCTGTTATTGATTTTTTTCAAATAAATATTTAAAAATAACCGAAAAATGCATTTAACTTTTTTTCACTCTGGTGAGATTCAAACTCGCATCCTCTAAGGCTTTAATCAAGTATCCTAGTCACTAGAACACGAGGGAATGGATGAATTAAATGTATGAAATAATGAAGTAAATAAACCACAATGAAATTTCAAATGTTAGCATGAATAATATAAAGTTAATAGACACCTAAAAGTAATTACTGAAGATCTTTACCTGAAATATATTATTTCTGCAATTTACTTAAAACTTCTTTTGAGAATTATTATATTGCATATATCTTCTCATTTATAGTTAAAGCTTTTGGAATATTTGAACTCTATTCTGCACAATTGTATGAGTATGCAAACAAATGTTACACATATGTAAAAATTGTATTAGTATACCTTCAAAGGCAAAGCAGTAGCACACACACAGTAAGAGCACCCCAACATATAAGAAATACAACTAATAAGAAATGTGATCTTTTTAATGGTTTTTCTCATTCAAAAACATTATTTACCAAAGACAGCAGCTCAAGGAATCAGTGATACCAGTTCCAGAGAGCATTTTCCATAAAAATATATGTAAAACATACAGCTTTTCCCAACCTTTTTTCTATGCTCTAATGGCTGAAGATCAGCAGTGAGAGCTTGATTATTTAAAATCGGAATAATAATAATTTTAATCTGGCTTAAGTTAAGCAACAACACTATAACCTGTAGTAGAATTACCTTTTTTTTAATCTTATACTATAAATGAGACACAACCATACAACACATTGAATGTTACAGATGTGCAATTGCATATGTAAATGCTGTATAGCAGTCGGAGGAGAGATTGAAAACCTCGTTGTTCAGTTCTAGTCAAGAAACATGGATAAATCCATTTCACGAGACTAACAATACTAAACGGTGATATTGCTCTAGGGCGATACAAGATCTACCACTCTTTACCAGTCCATTTTGAAAATACATTTTTAAATGCAATTTTTTGCTGTTTTCTAGTTTTTTTTTAAATATATTTTACATATATATTTTTTAAATCTGTATCGATAAAATCATTTTTTATATATTTTTATTTTCACTATGACGGTATTTGAATCCGTAATCTCCAGCGTACCTCCAACACTTTAGTCAAGTGACTTAACCACGAAGCCAACAAAATAAAAACAAAAATGTTTTCAACCATTTAACAGAGGAAGTTTCTTTAACCATTTGATAGTGGAGGAATTTTTAACCATTTAATAGTGGAGGCTTTTTTGACCATTTAATAGTGGGGCTTACCATACTTGAAGTTCCTCGTTGCGCGTGGCGCACACGCAAGGCAGGATGGAGTCTGGCGGCGGACACGGGGGTCGCTGGGCCCCCGCGCAGGACAGCCAGGCTAGCAGCAGGGGCAACAGCCAAACCGAGAGGTGCGGCTTGGACACCTGCGCCCCGCACCGCTCCACTACGTGCCTCATCGTGCCGGGCCGTATGGGCCGCGGTGCATTGCGGCCCCAGCTAGCGCTTGCTGGAACACGACCGCATTCCTGGAAATATCATACAGCTCGTAAGTATTCAATATTCATATATTTGATAGTACAATGTTCCAAATATAATGAACAATTGAAAGAAACTTCAAATATGCGCATGCACAACATGTGAATTCAATCAAAAAAGTATAAAACAACAACAAGAAAAAAGGATTAATTAAGAAGTTAATTTAAGAAGTTAAAATAAGAAAAAAAAACATGGTAAAAAATGGGAAAAATTAAAGGACAAAGGAGAATGTATGGGAAATTTTGTTACAAAGAATTTATTTTATTTATTTAACAGTACATTGTACCAAATACAAGAATAAAAGAAGTAATAAACAATAAAAAGAAGTAATAATAAGGAAATTATAAATAAGAAGAAAAATAAATAATAGACAATAATTAATATAAAAAGCAAATATATGTAAAGTAAGGCAAAAGGGTGGTAGGAAGAGGTAGGAAAGGAAGAGATGGTTATCGAGGGATAGAGAGGGATATGATTTTATGTTACAATGAGAGAGGGATAGGATTTTATGTTACAATGAAACACAGTGATTCTATAAGATGTGACAGTGGGCTGTGAAAGGTGTCCGGGGCATTCGGTAGATCATTAAAAAGACACTTAGTCCTGGTACTGAGCAGGCCAAGGTTTATTGAGGAATGAGGGATAACGAAAGGAGTATGATTACGAGAACGGAGGTAGTTTACTGGGGCATATAGACTGAAGGCAGCGAGTACTGATGGATTATGAATATTGCCTCTTAGCAACATAATAAAATGTTGTATGAGGTGAAGACATCTGCACACTTCTTGGCAATTAAGAGATAACATGCCTAGGAGGAATTTGGAAGGGAAATGCTCAAAAGTGTCATAATTGATGGGATAGTATCGGGTACTGTTTGAAGATACAGACAGTGAAGAAATATACAGGGCCTGCTGTCAATGTTTTTTCCCTAGGTTAAGTAACAGAGTTATAGCTTAAAAATGTATAGATTTGGCAGTTGACTTCGCAAGTTATTCGCTAAGTCAACATTAATCATTTTTAAATATGAGCATTTTTAAGCGAAGACACATTGGCAGACCCCCCTGAACAAACATATCAGTATGGCAACATTTGGATCAACTGTCATTAATCGTTTGAATTACGAAAATAAATTACTTTTGTAAACAATTATCTGTTTGTTTTCTCATTGATGAGAATTGTGATTTTAAATTAAAAAGTATATAGAGATACGTAGTTATCATTCATTTTTATTAAATAACCCACCCATCTTAGATGCTATCTTAATTATGACACTTTCGAATATTTTTCTTCCAGATTCCTCCTAGGCATGCTTTCTATCAATTCTCTAGAATCGCGCAGATCTCTTCACCTCATGCAACATTTTATTATGTTACTAAGAGGTAACATTCATAACCCATCAGTACTGGCTACCTCCAGTAAATTACCTCCGTTCTCGAAATCACACTCCTTTCCCTATCCCTCATTCCTTAACAAACCTTGGCGCCTGTATGCCTAGTGCCAGGGTTGCGCGTCTTCTTAACAACCTACCGAATGCCTTAGACATATTTCACAACCCATTATCGCGCATTATGGAAACATTGTATCTCTCCGTATCATCATAAATCCATTCCCTCTTTCCCTATCCCTTGATAATCGTCTCTTCCTCTTTTACTTCTACCTGTTAGGTACTTTTGCTTTACTCTGCATATATTTGCTTTTTATATTAATTATTGTTTACTATTTGTTTATTACTGTTTTACTGTTAAATAAATAAATAAATATAAAATCCTTAGATTATTCTTAACCGAGACGAGTCGGATTTGGAATGACCTTCTTTTGGAATGGATAGATTATTTTGGAATCTTTTACGTTCGCACTTAAAACAAAGCAATGATAAGTGTTTTGGAATATTTAGAAACGATTGTAATATTTTCAATAATGCATTCGAGGATGAGAGCAATCGCATTGTTTCAGCGATCCCAAGGCTCTTCCAACAATGTTGATATTATTCTATCAAATTTTACCTTCTTTTGTATTTAAATCGGGCTGTTCAAACTGTAACAATCACATTGTTTTCCTACTCGCTCCTTGAATCAGCTCAAGGTCTGCATTAAAATGTGAGGAAACGGAAATATTCTCTATTGGTCGCTATTCTAAACGCAGATTGTGAATCTCTAATCAACACTTTCAGTTCCTTGTATCTGAAAACACTCATTTAAAGCGTACAAGCTACACCATTTTTTCTATTCATTAACAGTGAACACTACACAGATGTTAAGTGGTAATTTAATAAATTTGAATTAACTTAAAACATATCTATAGCGAGAAGTAAGGAGCTTATTGAAGAGTGTGTTCATGAGTGTTTTTTATTAATATAAAAAATATTGGAAAAGCACAAGGATAGTTTCCACCAAATATCTATACTATATTATTATACATATATTA
>JAPMAF010001541.1:0-10861 GCA_026537445.1 Silvatares holzenthali
TGATTGCCCCATAATCAAGTCTACTAAGGACGAAGGATACATACAAGGTTCGAAGAACTTTGGGATTGGAGAACGGGCGAGCTTGTCTAGTGACAAATCCCAGCATTTTGTTGGAACGTTTTGTAAGGTCTAGGATATGGGGATGAAAATTAAATTTAGAGTCAAAAATCACTCCAAGATTTTTAATTGAAGACAATTTGGGAAGAGTATTACCTAGCATATTGTAGGCATAGACAATTGGTGATTTACAGTTAGATGTGGCCCAATGAAGAATTGAATTTAGACCGCAGAAGCAAGCTGCAAGAATTGAATTTAGATGGAAAGACCGCAAGAATTGAATTTAGATGGAAAGAGGAAATGAAAAAGAAGAAGATTCATTAATACTTCAAACGCAGGTAGTGCATAATTTCTGGTTATAGATTTTTTAAAATTATAATATGATTTCTCTTGTAGGTATGGAGGAGTTAGATGAATTCAATGAATCACCGCATGTGGTCCACAATGCCAGTGACGGTACAATAGAGGCTCGGCAGACCCTCGTACCGGAGGGCAGCTTCCATGAAGATGGAGAGGCGCTCGTGGGAGACAACGACGATGATGAGGTGATCTTCTCGGCCCTCGGAGACGCGCAGGGGCTCCCCTCTTCCGCTAATCACAAGGTCAACAACATTTATGGATAGTTTAATGTTTAGGATTAACAACGACAATTATCATTTGTGTCAAATTAACATACTCGGTCATTTACATTTATTAGTGATTATTATTTTGTATATTTTTCTATGTAATTTGTAATAACAGTGGCGTACATATAATGTATTATCAAGAAATATTAACAGTAAGAAAATTTTATTTTACATTGTTTTCATATCTACTACGTTTCACAAGGAGTTAACCGAAATATATATTCATTATGTCATTGCACAGCTAATTTATGAATAATATTTTCCATATGAATTCTTAATTGTATAGAAGTATTTTATCATTTTAGAATATTCAAAGATTAGACATCAATATGTTAGCATCTATGTTGCAGTGGTAGGACTACTTTTTATGTTTGCACATGAGAGACAATGATCTTGTTTGGATCTGCGACAATCATCGGCATTTGTGTATGTTATGTAGTAGTAGGAGAAAATATATTCCATTTATATCGATCCAGTTGCGAAACGTAAGTAAATTCATTCTGTATGGCACACATCTAAATTCCAGTTCAAAGTATATATAAAACTTAATACAAATTTACTTTAAGAAATGCATTTTTGTTTTACTCCAGTTGCAGTGCTTTAATTCAGTGTCCTACCCATGTAGTGTCTCAAGTATTGTATAAAAATGAAAAAAGGTTTCCGATATATACTAGTATAAGCATAAATATTCCATAATTTGTAATTTATCATTATAGTTTTCATGATAATGAAAATAACGGACATGTTAGATCACACATCTGGGCCATTCCATGCCAAATCAAAAGAAATATAATTTGATATCCATGATATCAGATTTCGATGAAACATTTCACTACTCCAATGTCCATCTACAATGTCCAGCAGGCCATCTAATTCCTAATTGTATTTTATATGGGTAATTCCCTTTTAGAATGGTAATTACAGTTTTTTTGGTTCTTTTATACCATACTCACTTGTTTAAGGCTATCGGATATCACAAAAAGAAATAAAATCAATTTTCTTTTTGGATGATATTTCGCTTAGCATGGAACTCTGATTTTCAAATAATAAAAAATTATAACATTTCAGGATTTTTTTCCGACTGTGTGTATTTTTTATTTTCTGGAAGTCATAAGTTATTTCTATTAGATAACCAATTGTGTTTTCTTTGTACAATTGATAAAAATCATATTTTCCAACATCTTTAACCGACTGTATAACCTAAACCATTTGAGATAGAACAAAAAATGATTTATATGCTTAGTTACATCCATAAAAGGAATAAATTACAAAACTTATCAAAGTCTGACGTTATGAATGTCGGTCTGGTTGAACTGATATGGATTGACCCATCTAAGATAATTGTTATTCCCCAAATAACTAATGAAAGATGTTTGTTATTTATTATTTTGTATTGTATGAAAGTTTCTTCAAAGTTAAAATTGAAAGTGCATTCACACCATGTTGTAAATCCTTTGAAATGTATAGAATATTACTCAAAAATAATTATATAGGTGTGGCAATATTTTTTTATTTATTTTTTCTAGTAGCAGTTACATGTTTGTAAGTATTGAATAATATTTTAAATTAATACCATTTGGGATTGGCAGCTGACATGATATATTATTTGATTAATGTTACAGTTATTATATTTTTAAATGTTTATTTTTTGTTTGTTTTCCAAAATATATTAATTATGCATTATTAATCTATGTCTCGATCGACGAGATATTTAAGGATTGATTTTGATTTTTGGAAGGCTAAATTTTTTTAACCAAATAGGCTTTGGACTATTGTTAAAGTGAGACCAAAAATATTATTGCAGTATCTTATTTGTAGTCATATATTTCTGAAATGATTTTGTTGCAACAGCGGTCTAGTATTTCACAAACATATTGCTCTAAAACAAAATATTTAACATAAATTATCAACATAGTCCTCTCAAGGAATTACAGTTGGCGATACACAATGAAGTCTTAAAGCCTACTTACTATGTGGCAGCGCAATATGGATTTTGGTAGACGAATGAAGGTAGAATAAATGCAGTGAAGATGAGATTGTTAATATGAATCAGCAGAAAACCTTTGGTGATGGGAAGAATGCCAACCAGAAGTGTAAAAATCATAAAAAGACTAAAAGTTGGATGTTTGAGATGGTTTGGGTATGTCGAAAGAATAGAAAACGAAAGAATAATATAACAAAGTATAACGTAAATATATTTGGCATGGAGAAGACTTTATTGAATTTGGCAGGAACATATTTAAGAAATAAACATTTTATTTTTACTGTCTAATCAAAAACTCGATAATGAACAGTAAAGAGCTCGAAACATGTCAAACTCATTAAAATATGTAAGTGGTATTAGACAAAGTAAAAATAAAATGTTTATTTAAAATTTAATTACCACAATATAACCACTGATAATATCCATCATATAGGAATATATTTCTCAAATTCTTAATGAAGATAATGTTAAGAGTCTTAAACTGTATGGTACTATGACCGTACATGCACGTTTTTGCCTTTTCTGACTAATGATTATTTTAAAATAAAAAATGTAAGATATTGCCTTCTATTGTGCCACGTTTGTCATTACTCTACTGAAATGCTGCAAAGTCTATCGTTTGTATAACTTGACACTAAACATTAAAAAATGTGTTTTTTCAGAAAAAAACCTCTTATATTATTTCTATTTGAAATCCAGGACCATACAGGTCAACAATCATCAAGCGAGATTATGAGTGCATGAGTGAATGAATGTGGAGGAAGCAATTAATGTATGTTTGGACAAAGACAAATAGTGCTCTATTTGCATTGCCTAATCCTATCTGGAAATGCTCTGATGTTATGTATTTATCGATATAGAATAAAGCTGACATGTGTAGGTAGCATTTAAAAAGGTTTTATCCAGTTCCAAACCATTTTTAAGCATCCTATCATTATTTTTTTATATTCTAGAAAGTTCCTCTAGTATATATTCACAAATACATCTAGAAGTTCAGGAAGTTCTCATCTTTCATCAGCCTTTCAATATTCATTTCACAACTTGGAAATTATAAAATGTTTATTTATTATATTTGTTAAATTGTAACATCGAACACATTTCATTAGTGTTGCACTTTGCGGACGATGTGCAGTATCCATTAGTTAGTCCATTTGTATTTTAGAAATTGGTTTCAGTGTTCTCACATGTGTATTGGATAAAGCATGAATTTGTTTGAAATTAATATACATATTAAAATTATCGACAATGTGTTTTCGTAGTGTCGCTTGGAAGTGAAGGTAACGATTATAATGTGATAATTCGATACTCCCCTGGAAATGTCAAATGAGAAAATTTAATTAATTGATAGTGTATATATTAGAGAGAGAATACAGGAATTCCAGTATTGAAATACAGTTCATATTAGATCATTTCAATCTCTTGTAATTCGATACAATTGCTCAACTCCTTAACCTTTTTGTATCCACAGTGATTGTTGCTGGTTGAGTGTCAGTATCGCCCTCAGTAAGGTCAGTAGGGATTAATACTATGCATTTGTTGCTGCTAGTAACGAGGAATTATTGCCCAACGTATGGCGTGCGTAGTTCATTGTTTGGCCCATACCACGAGCAATACATGAATTGGCAGCGATCACTGGTGATGTAATCACGTGAAAGGGGTTAAGAAACTCGTTAAGTTGAATAAATGTTATGTGTTTTGATACATTTGGTAATAATAAACAATATTGACATCTAGCCGGCCGTGAACATGTTACACAATATACGATTCGAATGATCAAAGATACGATCCTAACAAGTAACTTAACAGGAAGAAGAAAACGATCGCACCAAGGGAAATTGTGTCTAAACATGTTTACTTTTTGTAGTGGTTCATTCAATGTTGTAGCCAAAACATACTGATTGTAGGTATTATACTAAAAAAAAGACTACTGCCATTGTTTAACATATCTAACAAACTTGAAAAAAACACTTAATGAGCTTTTAAGAACATCTGTGGCGAGAGCCCAAGTGTTCAGTGCAGTATGTTCAGCATCAATGGATGAACTGGCGATCTTCTGTCTAATGAACAGCACAATACTTTCAACACAGACGAGGATTTTCTTTTTCTCAAACTATTCAATAAATCAAACCCTCGGTAATTAGAACTTTTCAAGGTCCCTTGTATTTCGAATTATCGAAAGTCTACTGTATTTGGATGTATAGATGAGTTATTTAATTTAAATATTGACTTGCATTCTTTCCTCATGGATTTGTTTTTCCTCAAATAAAGAATGTCAACGGTAGGCAAGAAGTTGCTAGAATCAAAATTAAAATTGATATTTTATTAAATTATCTATCATACATTGTTTCAGTATAACTATAAAATAATATTTGCTAGTATATTGTACATGCAACCTATGTGTTGTATATTGCATCAAAGTAACTTATGAATCACACACAGTGTGTTTTCATTGCTTTGCTAATCAGGATTATATCTTAAAAATGCATGTTATTAAAAATTAATTAATAGTCCTTCAATAAACAGTCAAAATTGATTATAATGATTGAGCCAGGGCAGAAACATTTTGCTCCTTATAGCGGATACTCGTTACAAGCGAGAAATAAAAAAGATCATTATTTTGTAACAAATAAGATTGCACACCCTTGCTCTTTAATTTGGGATTGATAAATTATTTGTAATATATATGCATACAAATTTAGCAAACTGTAATTGTGGTAAAACTGAACAAGCATTAATAAAAATAAATAAGAAACATATTTTTTATGGGAAGCATAATTATTAATTACATTTGTTAAATTAAACTTTTACCCATGTCAAAGATGTTGAATCAAATTCTTGCATCAGACTCTAATTCACACAACATCTACATTTTTACAGTAATATAGTACTTTTTTTTCATTCAACATGTTGACCATACAATTGATTTCAATTGTATCAAAATCAATTTAACATAATACAAGAGCCTTATAAGCCAGAATATCCAGGACTAATTCATCCAAGTGTATTGTTGCATGTTAAGTGTATTGTTGCGTGCAACAATATTTTGTGACTGCATTTATATAGCCTGCCTCATAAGCATTGTGATTTAAAAATATTTTTATCCAAACTCGCAGGTTGCTAAAAAGAATTTATCTGGCACAAGCATAACTCATTATGACCGATCTTGTTATAAAATGTTCGACTGTATTTATAAATGGAGTTTCCTGTATTCTCAAGTACTAAATTACAATTATTACATAAGTGTGGTGTGATTTAACTATAGTATAGTTTAGCAAATTAATGATTGTCTGGACAACATCAAATTGCCATTTTCTAAATAAGCCTTTACTTTTCATTTTATGAAGGGGTGAGAAGTAGCTGCATAAGTCATTTAATATTCAATCATTGATCTTTTTCAGAAAATTATATTTTTTACTTATTATTATAGAAAGGTGTTATATGAAGTACTTGTCCAATTTTTTTTAAATTACAATTGTAAAATATTTCCATTTTTGAAGATAATCAAAGCATAGAAATTTATCAAACACTGTTAATATTTTCTTACCTCACCATATTTGTGTAAAGAGTATTTTGCAATATAATTTTGCATTAACTGTTTTTTTGCCCATAGAAATTATTGGTTAGTGAAACTCTCTTGTCATATTTACTGTATTATTTTATGATATTGTGGAATTATATGTTATTATTATATGCCTTTAATGCAATCATCTCCAAAGTAGATGATATTGTTATTGGGA
Organism: Silvatares holzenthali; assembly: GCA_026537445.1. Lineage (NCBI taxonomy): Eukaryota > Metazoa > Arthropoda > Insecta > Trichoptera > Pisuliidae > Silvatares > Silvatares holzenthali. Next base: position 6,405 of record JAPMAF010001541.1, read on the forward strand.
ATTCCGAAATGTTCCAGCTCAAAAACGATGTCCCATGTGCCCAGTCACAAAACGATGGAAATTTTTGATTTCTTTCTTTTCCTTCAAAATATGATTTAAACAGTTTTTTTCAAGATACTTACATGTTTTGCAGAGTCTACTATAGTCAACTTGATAAAATACCATTAAAATATATGGATACTCATTTTGAGCAATGTACAGACATTACTTTGACATTATCAGGATAATTTGGAATACAGCTAATGTGTTGAAATAAAATACTCCACACCGTATTTTGCAGATATTTTCTAAGATTCTGTTTTCGTCATTAAATAACTTTATCTAATTATCACAAATTAAACAACTCTATGTATGTAATATGTTTATTGTTTAACTATTAGCTTATCACAAGATATTCAGTGTTTTTCTGACCTTTGGGCAGTATTTATTTCTAAATGATACATTTACAATATGTAAATTTTATACTATTTCTAGCAAAACATGCGAGGATTTTTTAATTGCCAAAATAGTGTTTCTTAGACAATTTCCATTATTTATCATTATATATAAGTTGTTGCTTTCAATCAATCATTTATCATCAGAATACTTTGGATATCTCTATCGTTTAACTACATTTGGTATTGTTCACTCTTGAACTGAGTCCGCATTAAGGTGTTTTCCAAATTGTAATGCATGCGTTGGCACTTGATTCCAAGACGGTATAAAATGTAACACTATTTAACTCATTTTGGGGATCAATGAGATGGAGGACTATTCCATTTTACGATTTCTGTGCAATTCTGACCCAGAGTACGCATTTTAATTATATGGGTTCAAAATAAATTGTTTGAATCGGAATTTAACCTGAGGTCTTCATTAATTCAGTCCAATGTCCTACTCGCTATGTAAATTTATAATAAATTTGCTTTTTAGTTATTATTATTATATCATCTCGCCGTTTCCCCAAAGGGGTAGGCAGAGAAGATCGAGTGCCAGACCATTCTATCCTGACATGCATCTCTTGCTTCTTCCACATTCATACACCTCATGCATGCTCTGCGATTATTCCGACTACGAACAGAGCCATCGATTAGGATTTGGTTAATCTGTTCATGCCACGATTTCTTTGGCCGGCCTCTCTGTCGCATACCATACATACGCCGGCCTCTCTGTCGCATTGCTACTTAGCCGTAGCTATATTTCTTCCAGTGTTGAATACAATTGTTTCTCAAGTTGTGTTAACCAGCTCTACCAACCACTGCTCTCCACCATTGCCCAATATCTATCCAATGGAAGCACTATCCTTTCGTTCTTCTGGAAATATGGCCTGCCTAATATCTTTTTATCTTGCCAAAATGTTAAATCTCTCAACGTCAATTCAAACATTTATTCTCAATTGCATCCTTCATAACTCAATTTGTTTATAGCTCATTTAAGTTAAAGTTAGTCTCAAGTCTATTTTCTCCTCACATATAGGCAAAATATAAGTGTCAACAATTTTTTTCCTTCAGTAAGAATTCGTACTACTCTATCCTAGGATACAATATAATGTTCGGAAACAATAACCATGAAGCTGGAAAATAAGTAGAAGAATAAGTTAAGGTTTGAGGATCAGTTATCCCTGAATTGCCAAAATTTTCTGAAGTAAAATTAATTTACATTATTTGAGATTAATTTTATATTTAATTTAGTTGGATGTCTCTCAGTATTAGCAAGGTTTATTAGATGGAATAGATCGAACACATTCATGTCACTTTTTATTTCCAAATTGTCCCAAGTAATTTTAAGTTTTTACAATAACTATAAGTATAGCAAAATTTTCCTATGCATTCATGCATTGTGATTTTAGTTGTAAGGAAAAATGATTTTTTTACTGAATAATACAATTAATAATGTCACAAAAAGATATAAATAAAAAAATGTTCTTTTGTAATATTTGTGTTTTAATTTTTTTGTTATGATTGATTTATTTGAATAGTGTATTTCTGTGATAAGAATTACTTTAATATACTCTTTAGTAACTATAATACTGGCATTAGCATCATTAACTGTTTATTCATGACTCCGTTTCAAAACATTAACTAGAAATATTAGTAAATAGCCCCATATTGTTCAATTGAAACACACTTCAGTATTTTGAACACATTCCTCTTAAATTTATGCAGCCAGAAGGTTTATATTGCAGTATCATTCAGGACAAGCTTATATCTAAATCTATTGGACTATGCTATGTGGTACACAAACCTTACTACATTTTGCATGACAATTTGATTAACTCTGATTTAAATTGGCTTACAATATGTGGTTGTTTTGAAAGTAATTCTTATCACATGGGTGCCAGTAAACAGATGATAAGGGTGATGTAAAGTACTAGTATATTGGTAACTATGAATGTATGTACTGTATTGTATCGTCACGTAAACAATGATTACATATAATGGTGTAATAAAAGTTGAAAATCTTGACCTCTTACGGTTAGAAGGTAACATTGTATTGAAGTGATTGAGTAAACTAGCATATCATTTTTATAAGACTGAGAGTTGTGATTTTATTAATATAAACTAGAGGAGATTCGTCTTGTGAATAAGTTTGATCTTTTTGTCAATTTCAGCACTGGATAAAATATAGCCTAATGTTCTTGTTTAATGATGTATCATACACAACTAAACACATGACTACTTTCAATAATATTGTAAAGAAAATATATTAGCGTTTTATTTTGTTTCCAATTCCTTTTTTTATGTTTATACTCTACAGTAGCAATTGGTTCATGCAAATACTGTATGGCAGCAGACAGAAAGAAGTCTTGGTCATTAAGATTTGATCACAAAGCATGGATAAATACATTTCACGTAGTCTGCAATACTGAATGGTGGTATTGGATACAAAATCTACCACTTTTGTTAGTCTAGTGATTTCTATTTAATACTTTTATTTCCAATAACTATTAATCTGCAAATTCTCTGCGCCATATCTAGCAATGTGAAAAACTCAAGGATTCTACTGAGATACAGCGTGAATTGTCCCTTCTTAATATGAAGATGTCCTCAGCATACTGTACGTGCACCACATTTCAAAAGCATTTATTATGCCTTTGTTCCTTGGCCTTCATCGTCCAGGATTCTAGTCCATACGAGAAAATGATAGGACTATCATTTTCTCGTATGGACTAGAATCCTGGAGTGTTGTTCAGAAAAGTTTTATTGTCAAATCCGGAAATATGTAGACAAAAGGAATATTTCAGATAATTTATTTTTAATAGTCTTTGGATTTTGAAAACTATATACAGTTCATCACCTCACTTAAATGGTTAAATACACATTGCGACATCAACAAATTTATTCGTAAGTGAACAGTATGTGAAATAGACTACATTATTGTGTGACAGATATCTTAAGCAGCTGTAAAATTGAAATATGATATTGTTATTAAAATGATAATTATATTTAAAGAAAACTCAAGATATTTTATTACAATTATATTTTGCATATTTATATTGCTCCAATGTATGAATATTACTTATTTAATGTGTTTAGTGGTAATTTGTGATAATTAAACTCCATAACTAATTTTAAAAATAAGCATTGTGTTCAACTAAACTGTAATATTTTTCATGTACATTGTTTAACTTTACTATTTTTATTTCTGTGTTCGTACGGCACATTTCAGCTTGCTCCAGGCCATTATCAAGTGTATACTGTAAAGTATAAACTAAACAATGACCTGGGGAAAGTTAGATGTGAAAAGAATTGTAGCATACTTAATAAAAACAAACCTTTTTAAAATAAATCATATAAATATTATGCTTACATTTAAAAAAAATATTTTCAGTAACTGTAAAATGGTCTTATTTATAATTAATGTGGGTGAATTAGTAAACATACTAATGCCACTATTACTTTATGGGGTTATGTTCCATGGAATGTAGGTTCTTGGATCTGGTTCAACCAACTGCAAGCAAACGTGTTAGGATATAAGTTTAGCAATATGAGTCCCCAGCTTACATTATAATATCACCTCTGATAGCAGGGAAATCTATCTAATCTATTACTCTGGAAACTTCTCAAACATCGTTTATCATGTGAATGCTAAATAACAGTAGAAGGAAACAGATTCCAATTATTCAGTTTTAGTCGTGAAACATGGCTTAAGTCGTTGCACGTGGCATATAATACTGAATACCAATAATGCTTTATATATAATACTAATAATACGAAAATATATTTTCTAAAGGAATTCAATTTTTACACAGTGTAAGGGTTATTTCTATTCATCAAACTTCAAAACTGTTTTTGAATTCCATTAAATACATAAAAATCTTGAACATTAAATATTTTCCTATAAAATGATAGTACAAAACAGTTTACCTTAGATGTTATGTGGTCCTGACAGGCCATCCTAATTCTTGCGGCCGTGGCTGGTGAGTTGAATTTGAAGGCTGCTTCAGCACCACTCTCCTTGCGGGCTGCGGTGACAGC
>JAPMAF010001542.1:0-10861 GCA_026537445.1 Silvatares holzenthali
GAATGGATGCCGAGAGATTGGTACGGAAAATCTACGATGCGAATGTGGAAGGTATGCGACAGAGAGGCCGGCCAAGGTGATCGTGGCATGAACAGATTAACCAAATCCTAATCGATGGCTCTGTTCGTAGTCAGACTAATCGCAGAGCATGCATGAGGAGGTGTATGAATGTGGAAGAAGCAAGAGATGTATGCCAGGATAGAACGGTCTGGAGCTCGATCCTCTCTGCCTACCCCTTCGGGGAAACGGTGTGATGGTTTAATAATAATAATAATAATAAATTCTAAGTTTAAGTTGGTACGAGTAAGTAAGATGTAATCATATGCTTTAGTTATGTTTGATTAGTATCAGCGCAGAAATTGCAGCTGTTAAAAATGTAAATATTTACGGAGGTAAGAGCTGATATCGCATCTTTTTAAAACAAAAGTACGATAAATTATCCTACGCAACAAAACAATCACTAGTGGAGTGCATTCTATTAGGGATCTTGCATTTAATAGGAACAAAATAAAAAGTGTTGTCTCTTATTTTTATTTAGTTTCATCAATAAGTATTAATGAAATACAAGGGATTTATATTAGAAATATTATTCGAATGACGTTGCATTTAAACGTTTAGTTGTAGAGAGAGCTTAAAATAACAGCTTACATCGATTTTGGAAATTATTTATTAGATTAAACACATCCATACAAGCGTGTCGCTTCGTGAAACACTTAATAGTTGTCAAGACGTTGAGAGACCTTCCTTGCTATTTTTTGTAGTATTTAGCTCCCCGTCTTATATAAAAAAAAACACTAGAGAAGATAATATTATTTACTATTCTTGCACTCTTCGTTTTGTTAATTTTGGCTTTCACATACTTCTGAAAAATTCTCTCGTGTACCTTTATTGAATGCATATATTATTTATATTTTCTATTCTGATGTACTTAGTTTATGATAATAAAAAAAACTACATTATTGAGTAGGTTCTGTGATTATAGTACATAGGAAGTTTTATGTATACGAGAGTAGATTATTAAAATCGCATACTTGAAAACCGCGTTCCGCACGAGTATAACCTCAGCATAGCGCGCTCTGACGATCCGAGGCGATTTCGCTGTGTAATATTTCTGAACATTCATTCTGCTTTGAGCCGATGACAAAAAGGGATCTCTGCCCGGCTTGTCTCGCGGCAAATGCAAGAGTTAACAATATAATAACACAAACAAATAAATTATTCATTGCATGTTCATAGAACGCACGGCGCGATAATTTTATTATTGTTGGAAGTATGACGAGATCGTCTCATCATTCAGAAGTTCTATGTCGTTCCGTCATCTAGTTTCTTGAATAATAAATCACTGTGACTCGGTCTTTAGCGCTCTTATCGTAGTGCAAATAAAACTCCGTTTGTTTGATTTGAAATTAAAGCCATTTAATAGTGCCACATAGAAGGAAAACACGATTGTCCGAACGTCAGTCGCGGTGTTGTTTATTTTGTGGTCCAGTGCGCAAGCGTAGTGAAAAGTGAATTTTCTACCGAAAGATGGATGAGGAATCGATGTGGAAAGGCTTCTACGAGAAGCTCCAAAAGCAGAAATCAGAAGAACAAGTAGACCATGAGACAAAGTAAGCAAATTCATCTAGATGTACATTTAATGTGAATAATTTCGACAAATACGATAGTGCTGCGATGTATTTACAGTTTAGTGCTAATGGTCATATCTAAAAATAAATTAACTGTGTTGTGGTTCAATAACATTAACAGCTAGATATGTTTTGTTTCAGATAAAAACCAAATTTTATTTGCAGCGCCTATTATTTTGCAACAACACTTCATTCTCGATAGTATCTTCAAAGTAATTAAAAATACAACGAAATCTATAGGTACTTACTCTAAAAACCGGAAACGTTAGTTAAACAATTTAAATACAATACAATAGCGTTACGAAGTACTTGTACGATTTGACTAATTCTATATGTGTTCTGAATTCACATAATGTATCTGTCTATGTTTGCTGTGAATACTTTTTTATGACAAAATAACCTTGGAAGTAATCGAAATTTCCAGTCGAAATATCGTTGTTTTGTTATTGTGTGTGCTACCGGTAACTATGGAAGTTATTTTTTCTAATGCCTTCTATTACAATATACGAGTATACGAGTAGAATTATTGGCAAATAACACAGCAAGAGAGATTTCTGCTGACAAGATACAATGAATTGAACAATGATACGCGTAGTGAGCAATTAGACAAATTAGAAAATTGTCGATAGAAATTTTGCGAGTAATTTATAATTACAGTTTTCCATTCGTGCTACCAATGTTTCTAAAACAATTGTATGAGACGATAAAAATGAATTGAGAACAAATGTTTCATAGAAGATTTACGAATCTGAATTATGTTTAGAGAAGTAAACATGACTTCAATTGCAATCAACCAATTTTGTAAATGGTCTGGAGATATAGCTACTATGTCACACGTTACTAATAGCACTAAATGACACGAAATGCGTGATGTTTGGATTAACATTGGACGACATGATAGAAACGAGCGAATCTGTGGCCAAACTAAGGTAGATGACGTGATCACCGGGTTTGTTTGATTAAAACGAAATGGGATCATCATGCCGACGTCTACCTCTTCTTTTTCTTATCCCATCTACTTAGGATTAGTTCTTCGAGTTCTTAGGCGCCAAATACCTTTCCAGAATCGTTTTTTATTATCTTCCTACTAATCTTTTTCAATGTTTGCCTATCATTATGCTTGCGAGCGACGTCTTTCTCTTCTGACAATGAATATTGTTAAAGTCTCACGATGGTTACACAATGAGAAGAGTGGTTGGCCACCTCTCTTCTCATTGTGTAACCATACCATCATAGCCCCCTTTTTCAGTTTTACAAGTAGTAAAGCTACTTTACTTCAAAACTTTTGCTATGCATATTTAGTCCAGCCTAGTAACACCACCTACCAATCTCAGCATTTTCATTTCGCTGACGTGCAGCTATTATACATATGTCTTTTTGATTTTCCAAAATTATGTGGCATAGAGCAATGAAGATCTTATAGAGTTCTTACCGTTTTCACAGGCATCTTAGGATCGCACAGAATGCCTGTCAACCATCTTCATTTGAGCCAGGCGGTGTTAATTTGGTTTAATATGTCGGTTTCTATGTTAGTTGCTCACAATTTAAATATGTTGGAGGGTATTGGTTTATCTGCTCCCATTAATTATTCTCGTGCACATAATCGTAATTTATTTCATATTCCACATGCCAGAACCAGTGCTGTTGATTAGTTGTTTTAGTAAGGGCACTTCGATTACTGAATGAATTACCTAGCAACATTTACCAACTACCTTGGACTACAATGATAAAAACGTTAAATTTATTATATCAAAATATTTATTCTTTTATACTGTATTACATATTAAATGATTTTTCATATTTCTATAAACTCAACATTCTTTGTATTGTTCCTTATCATTATTTGTGTTTCTTATCATTATTTTTGTGCTACTGTTACAATGTTATAATATAAATATTGTTTTCTTTGATATTAAATAGTGCTGTTAAATAAGTAAATAAATCAGCTTCCGGTCTAATCACTGAACCGAGATATTTCAAATTGTTTTTTCTGGTATTGTTGCATTGTGTATGTGGATTGGGCTACAGGTATTGTTTATCCTATCGTAAATACACTTCATACATTTAGTTTTAAACGTCCTTATACGGAGATCGTGATCTAGGGGATCGTTTCATGTATTGACTAAACCTTTGAGGGCAATTGCTCACCAGGTAGCTATAAATTTTTGTAATGCGGTTCATCAATTACATCTCTTTCTCAAAGTTTTAAAGTGTCCGATGTGGATTCGATGGTGTGACACTTTTCACACAGACTAACATCATTTTAATTTTTGTAGAAGAGAATGAGGTAACTGTTACGCCAGGAGTCTGGAATTGTATGATATCAAAATATTATTGAATATTCAGTCACTTAATTTATATAAGTCCGATTTGGACTCGTGTCCTATTGTTTTTCATATCTAGACTACCAATAAGGCAAGCAGATACCAACACATTTTAACAGATTATAAATACAAGATAAACAACAATGTGAATAAAATAATTCGAATCAATATAAGTTTTATGCCATGCACTCTATAATTGGCAATAATATACTTTCTAAAGAATCGCAGTTGGCGATAGATAATGGATTCTTGGTACCTACCCCGCAATATGGTGGCGATACGTGAACTTGGCAGAAGAAGGATTTAATCAGAATAAATGCAATCGAGATGAGATCATTACGAAGAATTTGCTGAAAGACCCTGAGTGATAGGATAAGAAATTAAAAAAACTAGGGAAGAATGCCAATTAAAAGTAACAATTTTAAACACCATGAATGTTGGATGTTTGAGCTGGATTGGACATGTTGAGCGAATGGTGAATCAAATAATAGTAAAACTACTACAGTGCGAATATTAGTGGCAGAGCAGTGCGTGGAAGGCCTAGAAAAACATGGCAGCAACATGTTTCTAAACTTCTTAACGGAGGCAATATCTGGAGCCACAACAACCGTCGTACGTGTATAACGAGATGCATAGACGTGGAGGAAGCAAAGATTGTGTGTCAGGACAGAAACAAGTAGCTCTCCATTCTCTCTGCCTACTCCTATCAGGAAAGGTGATGTATGTATGAAATACAAGTTTGAATGGAATATGTTACAAGAGTAAACATCCATATTCGCATGTCAAAGACTTTTGGATAGTCATATCGTGTTGTGACACTTTGTTTGCCAACGTTTCGGGCCACATTGCAGTGTCCATCTTCGGAGCGAGTCTGTGTATGAGAAAAGTTAGCTTGATTTTTCACACAGACAGACTCTCTCTGAAGATGGACACTGCAATGTGGTCCGAAACGTTGGCAAACAAAGTGTCACATGACTACCCAAAAGTTTTTGACTTGCGAATCTCTTGGTCGTGAAAGCTTGCGACAGTAAACATCGACATTATTCATACGTAGTTGAACTGACATTACTCGTATACGACAAAAATATACCTACCGCAAATTTACCTAAATATTATTTAAATATATTGTCGTAACGAATTAAGCGATGGCAAATAAGATGCATGAGCAAAACACTAGAATTCAGTGTTAGTTAAAAATACGTGCATCAATTAAATGCATATTTTGAAACAGATAAATATTTACCCCATTGCAATACATCTTGAATATTTCACAAGTTATCTCGCATCCACTTCACACACACATCATTCCGAAATTAAATATCACGATTTTAACATAAGACAATTTCTCATTCGACACCGATTAATTAAAAAAATATATGTGTTTACTTCGAATGTAAAAGAATGGTCACAGACAGTGTTTATCTTGTAGTATTTTTGTGATTTTTACGCGGCATTAGATCTTATACCTTATTCTTGGATAAATTAAACAACTTGTAGGTTGGTACTATTTGAGAGAAATTGTAACAACAGTAATGAACACCAAAATCGTAAGTTTTAATTTTTTTTGGTAAAAAAAAACCGCTATTCAATTTTATCTCACACAAATCAAATTTAAAATTTATTACGTTATTAAAATTATTAAAAATCAAAACGACAAAAAATGCTGTTAAAAATGTATATTCGCTCTAGACTGGAAAAGAGTGGTAAATCTTGTATGGCCCTGAAGCAATACCACCTTTCAGTTATTGTCAGATTTATTCATGTTTCGTGACTAGAACTGAATAACCAGGGTTTCAATCTCTCCTCCGACTGCTACACAGCATTTACATGTGTAATTACACTGAATGCTACAGACGCTGACGGTTGGTGGTATCTCATGTGTAGTATAAGATAAAAAATAAGTAATAAATTCAAATTGTCATTTTGAAACTTTTCGATAAGTTACCAGAGGTTGCATCTTTAAGTGCATACACTTCAAAAGTAGTTTATTTCGATGTTCTAAAGATATATGGTTATGTTTAAATATGTTGAAGTAGTCCAAAAATATTATCTCATAGCAAGTTAGATATTATTTTTATAAAAGAGGAGTAAAACCTATTTTCCGTTTTCCTTTTCGTTATCTTCTTCGGTTAATTTGTGGTCCAATTTTATAAAATTGTATTTTATTTTCTTAATTTTTAACCACAATATATTAATCAAGTAATCCATCCAACTAGTATCGATTATCGGTAAAGCATGATTGTTAAGTCTTTAAAATTAATTATTTTTTCTGCGCTAAGCAAATTACATACATACATTACATCACGCCGAGTCCGATAGGAGTAAGCAAAGATAATGAAGCGCCAGCTGTGTCTACCCTGACACAACTCTTGTCTCCTCCACATTTATTCATCTTGTCATACACGCACAACAGTTGTAGAAGCTTCATACATTACCCTCGTTAAGAAGTTGAGAAACATGCTCCTGCCAAATTTTCTAGGTCTTCCCCATACTGATCTTCTACTTGGGTTCACACTGCAGATTTGTTTTACTAACCTTTCATTTGCCATTCCTTCAACATGTCTAAATCATTTCAAACATTCGACTATCATTATGTCCGTGATTGTTACTTTAAATTAGCATAATTCATTGATATTTTCATTTCTTGTCATTTAGGGTCTTCTCGCACACCCTTTTTAACCAATTTATTCCAATTTTATCCTTCATCTGCCATATCCATGTTTCGCAAATCTGATATTCGACAAAACAATTTTAGCTGAACTTTTCAGGATAATACTGATATTCCTTGGAAATTTGAAAGAAGTGGGAAAATTGGAGCATTGGTTTCAGGGTTTTCGAATAAATACTAATGCAGTTTACAGCATCCTTGAGGTGAAATTCACACGAAAACCGCTCTATACAAATTATCCACGTTAATAATAATAATTAGCAATCATCTTATCCTAGAATAAAATACAAAAGGCACGTATCAAACAGCATCTGCAGCAGTCATTCATTTATTTCATCTAGTGTAGAATTTTAAATATTTCTGTAAAAATACATCAATACTTTCAATGTGACCCGTATATCAAATGTAACTTGACCTCGATATTGATAATCGAATATTTGTTTAATAAAATATAAATAATGACATCACTTTCAAATACCGCTCAACACGGTCAAATAGAGAGCATACATTAATGTGATAACTCTTGTAGTTTGCTTCCAACATTAGCATATGCATTGTGACTGTCGAGCACAATAATAGGAAATGCAAACTCGGCGTGAAATGAAGAGAATGCAGAAACAAAGAAATCGGGTCCTTGAACTCTAGCAAAAGCAGTAAACTCTTATTCCTGTTGAATATTGTCAGGTAACAAAACGAACATGCGATTAATATATTTTTTTACAAATAGATATATGCAACACTAAAAGTGAAGTATATCAATATCTTATACTATATACACTAAGCTGTAATGTGTGCTCGGTTGTAGAAATAGAAATGACATCATGTACGAGCTGAGATTTGAAGATCAAACTCTACCTGTAAGTATACTGGTGCATTTATCCCCTCGACCATATCAAAAGTCACATAAATTATTACACCGGATCTGTAATTAAAATCCCGAAATCCTGATTGTTTACTCACAATTTCTATCATATTTTATATATAAAGATTTTAAAAATATATTTACAAAAAAATCATAAGAAATGTGTATTTACTCTGGACTGGCAAAGAATGGTAGATCTTGTATCATCCTGGAGCAATACCACCGTTCAGTATTGTATAGCATCCATGTTTCGTGACTAGAACCAGGTTTTTTTGTCTTCCTGCTGCTACACAACATTTACATGTGCAACTCCACTGAATGTTACAGGTCCAGACAGATAGAGGTGTCGTGGTATCTTATGTGTAGTATTAAGTATATAAAATCATATCTCACTGTAACGATTAATTTAATGCTACCCGATCAAACATTTGTTTTCAATTAATCTATATTCAATTATTTATGTTTCTTCAGCACTCATAAATCTTTTTATTAAGCTATAGTGTTAATTATATTTTTATGATGATTACATCGGATTATCAGAGCTTCATGTCACTTTTCAGTATTACCAAACTAATATATTATCCCTCCAAGTCCACATAAAACTACCAAATGGTTGCTTACCGTACCCTATTAGCACACTAGTAGAAAACCTTTTCACCACCCTTAGCTAATAGTAAATCCCTAACTTCCCTGTATGCTGGTTAATTATATTGGTTTCTTTGCTCTTACTGTCTAATTTCTAGTTGTTCTTCAGTAGTCGAATTTTGTTTTTTTGATTTATTTAATTACATATCCTGAAAATTCGTCTGAATTTTCTAAACGATTCTCATGGTTTTTAAAATTCTACAATCAAGTTATGTATTCTCATTTGTCCATTTAAAGATACAATTACATTCATCAAAATAAAATAAATATTTAAAAAACAACATCTAAAAAATGTTTCTAAGAATTAAACCAATAAGCTATTTAACGCAAAACTTGTTCAAATTTTCAATAGATGACGTTAAAAATAGCTCAATTTTACATGCCTTCATAAAATAGTTTCAAAAATGTTTTAAATACTCTAAATTATATCAGAACAGTCCTTAGTTGATTTCAATAATGTTATTTATTTAACCATTATTAACACGAATAAGTTATATAGCACCGTTTTCCTAAGAAATTTATTTTGTGGTTTTTTAGTCTTCAGTGAATGATTTTTCAACCTTTTAATAACAGTGAGGATATGAACTTAATGTGTCCCTAGTGCAGGAATCTTGATATTTATCTATCACGCCGGCGCTACGCTCGCGGTCAAGGCACTGTTTTTTGGTTTTGCACCAGGAATACATTCACAGTCAAAGGGCTAAAAATGTGTTTAAAGTTGCCACCCACCAAGAGTACTGACTCAGTGATGTTCGTCTTATAGTCATTTTTTGGCTGTCACCCTTCTTATAGCGGTTTGGAATGAGAAATTGCTGTTGGCATTCAAAGCATCGGGAACACACAACTCGTTATAATACAATAGCGCTGTGTCATGCATGCAACTATTTACTGAAAACGGAACCAGTACAAATACTATAGCAGGGATGTTATATATGTGTACTTGGAAATATTATAAATTATTCTAATTGCTGCATTTAAAAAAATTGATGTCTGAACAATTTATATTGCAGTAATCCAAAAGCATTGACCAAAAGTCGAGTAGCCTTAGCTGGTAAACAGTTGTATATGCATATATTCGATTGTTAGGACCAATCAAAACAAGCATTCAGTATTTTACTTACAAAGGTACCCAGAACTTTATAGCACATCTGTATCAATTGAGGCTGTGGGTGTCGTCAGATCTAGTTTCAGAAATTTCGTAGGCTGCACTCTGGTCTAGTAGTGCCATCATCACAAGGTTTACTGAATTGACGGAAGTGATAATATTAGAGTTTACTATACTCTGGTTGCCTCTTCGGGAGATGACTATAGTGTTAAGGTGTTTGATATTATGTTCTGATATTATTTTCTGTAATATATTGATAGTTAATGGGAGATTCAAGCCCATATAGATGGGATTTTCTTATTATAAAGATAAAGTATTATGTGTAGTAATTTAAAATATTTATTATGCTGCATTTCTATGAATGGCTGCATCTTAATAGTTTGGGATTCAAAGGTAATGAAATAGAATTTTGATGGTTAGAACTGTTTGTACTGAAATGTTCCCACAGAATAAAGGCAACACTATAAAAAATACTCTAGCTTTTATTAGCAAAATTTGTTGGTATTTCAATACCAACAAATGTCAATGGTATTTCAATACCATTGATATCAGTGACCATCAATCTCTGCAATGATTTCTCTCTCTATTTCAATACCTTAGAATTCTAAATTATCAAAATACAACTGGTCCTGGAAACACCTTTCATCCCATCTATTTGTTATAATATAACACATGAGGAAAATCAATATATAGAGAAAAATAAATATATACAAAAAATATATTTTTATTCAATATATATAAATATTTAGTCTTAAATTTTTATAATGCATATAAACATAACATGATAATTATTACATTTGAATATTACGATTATACATGCTAGGGAGAATATTGTATAAAACTATGTAGATTGCTTGAAAATAGCTCCTGTTATTGTGCCGTGTCTCTGAATCATACATTGACCTTTGTCCGTTTCCAAACTAATGACGGGAGGTTTCAGATCAGGTTGAAGTTTACAGCTTTGTTCGGATATAGCTACAATAATACCAGCGGAATCAACGTGTGCCGTACCTTCGGCCGCGAGACAAAGGCCCTGATGATCGGCGAAAAGACACCCGGTCACGCCCGGAACGCTCATTGCCTCTTCAATAACTTTATCCAGTTCACGTTCCATGTCTACTTTATAAAGATATCAATAGAAACGTATTTAAGTCTGTGAAACAATTTTTGATGACGAATTGTCGCAGTAACACCGACACCAGCAGTAATATTTTGACAACTCAATTCCATAGAAAATGTTGTAGATTGTAGATTGATCGTTGATGTAATGTGTTGCCATAAATGTTCGCTTGAAGTTGGCACGTTTATTTAATTGGGAAAAATATTTTTTTGTTTGGTTTTTTTGAATAATTCTACACATACGCCACCACCATCCATATAGATTTATAATATTCTTTACAGTTATACCTGTGAATACGTTGTAGTAGTAAAAGCAAGAAAATTTTGTTCTTCAGTTTTGGCCACGAAATATAGATAAATCTATTTTACATGATATACAGTATTGAGGTATATGAGATATGCAATATTGAGGTATATGAGATATGCAATATTGAGGTATATGAGATATGCAAAGGTAGTGATTTACTGATGAATGGTAGTAAATCGAAAGTAATGGTTTTCGAGAAAGGT
>JAPMAF010001543.1:0-10860 GCA_026537445.1 Silvatares holzenthali
ATGCATAGTAAATTATGTATTATCAGTGCAGAATGTTCGTAATAGTTTATTTTAGTATACACATACTGTGAATCACTTTGTACAGTGATTTTTTACATTTAAATTACAATAAATAGATGAACATTTATAAATTTACAATAGAACAAACGTTTGACAATTTCTTTTACGATAAAACTCCAGTATATATGTATTTATATATGTATTTTTCTTACTGAAATTATTTATCCTATAGTGGCGAAATATATTTCTCTAGCGTGCATCACATTGATTCTATATTGAGTATTTCTTATTGGGCTTATTTCTTAACGATATCTTTTTATATTTCAAATCACATGCAAGAGAAACAAGAAACAAATCACGAGATTGATCGACGATGTGGAAAAATAATCTAAACTATTTAAATTTACTTTCGCGCTCCTTGAGTTGCCGTCTGATTCATAAATACCATCGTACATACCTGGTTTATTGTAAGTTTGATAATATACTGTTTATAATCAGTTTCCAGAGGGGGCTCATTCTTAGGTAATCTAAGCGTCGAGTTACTTTTAACAGTATAAATCATTGCATGTAATTTCAACAAAGGGATGTGTTCATAATGTACTTTGTCGAGGTGGGAGCCTTTGTAAATTTTTCTGGAGAGAAATGATAGGTTTGAATTAAGAGCTTCGAGTGTGAAATAGTGTCTTCATATTTTAAAAGAAAACAAGTATGTATTTATATATTATGGACCAAGTGATAAATCAACGAAGGCAATGTAAGGAGCTTCAGTAGCCATCGTGCTTGTATGACGAGATGTATGAATGTGGAGGAGGCAAGAGGTGTGTGTCGAGATAGACTCAGATGGTGTTTCATTCTCTCTGCCTATCCCTTTCAAGACTCGGCATGATGTTATGTATGTGATAAATTACTGGGCGTTTGCTTGAGATTGTTAGGTTAGGTAAAATTAAATTTGAAGTGTATCTACTTTTATATACTTCAAATTTTACATACTATAAAGCCTGATCAAACTAATATATTTAAATAGTTATGGGCACTGATCACACTACTGAGGCATGATGAATACTGCCGAATTTATCATTTGATCCATAACATATAGATATTTGAAAGAAAATCACTAGATTAAGCCTAAACCATAAGGGCATTGTGTCATTACGTTGATTAAATTCTTAACGAATCTAAAAGATGATTGAAAGAAATCAAATTCATTCATTTGAGATTGATCTTACCTACCTAAGTTTATTATGTACAGATTCCGAAATATTTTTCAACCCGTCTGTTATATAACTACAATGGATTCTGTACAGAATCGGTTCAGGTGCTCTGTAAACGTGATTACTACTGCGTTATATGTGTAAATAGGTACAATCGCAACTACAGAATATCTACAATTTAGTTCAATGTTAATTTTATGTACAAGACTCCTATCTAAATATTACTGATTGAAATACACTATTGCTTCGCTATTGCTCTGAAGAACTAACAAACTACTATCGAAAGGTAAATATCGTGACCCCCAAGTTATATTAAAAATTGTCTAACAATATCCAAAGCTGAGTAATATTAAATATCTCGTAGACGAAAGTATGTGTGCACCAAATTTTGGACAGCGTAATTATAACGTTAAGCATCGTAATAACTTTATATTAGAATTAATTAAAGTAATTACGGACAGCAAACCTTTGTAACAATTTAAAATCTATACCGAATGATAACGAATAATTATTTGTAAAGTAGCATGACTTATACACGACTCAAACAATTTGGCAACATCGTTTTGTACAAATCTGCTAAGATCATTATTCTTCTGGTGTATCATGGCAGTTAATATCTTGATTTATTCAATAAAGCTTTTGCTGACAAATCTGCTGAGAGACCAAAGAAGATAAAAGCTTAAATTTTTCTTTGGTTCTCTCATTTTTTTATAAATTGTATTTAATTTCTTTGTCTACTACCAAATAGATTATGAGCATTTCTTGATCATGACCAGCAGTTGGCCGAAACGTGTTGAATTAATTAAAAAATATCCAGTGGCTGTAGACAAAGAAATTAAGTAGATTTTTTTAGATAAATAAATCAGTAGAAGTCTTTAAAAGAAAACTTTTGATGAATATTCGGCCTAATTAATGAGGAACAACATGGAGACGAAGATATTATGAACTTAGACTGGTGGGTGATAAAAACTGGAAGGGAATAGGTATTGTGTCTCGGAAGTAGCAAAGACCCACTGTAAAGATGATTGTTAACATTTTAAAAGAATTTGGGCAGACTTGGGAGATTACACAGCCAAATAAATCACTAGGAAAGAAAAGCACAATTTCCAATCGATCATGGGAGAGAAAATATACGAAAAATCCTGGTTAGATGAAGATTGGGAACGACACAAAGGTTGTATATATTTTCTTGGAGGCAATAAATTAAAAGGACTGTCAATACCTCGGAGTTTAGGAACCATCAGAATGGTCTAATAATAATGAAAAATAAACAGTACAAGACCAGCATAGGAGGTATGCTCATCAAACTGGCTATTCACAGATTTAAAGGTAAAAGCTAACTTGAAGAAACACCATATCCACACTTATGTTGAGAAGCCATTACAAAAGATAGTGCGCCATTTGATTGTTCATATTAATGATAACAAGAGATCCACACAAATTTGAATCCTCCAAAATAGAATTCTAGGAAAGGAAAGGAAGGCTGTTGGAGCTACAAATACAACTTCAGTTATTGGTATTGGTTCGGCTAAGATATAGCCGATAAGTCAAGATCTGGAACATAATGCAAAAGGCAAGGAGATACACCTTGATTCCACCATTTCTCTTTATCTGTAAAGGTGATGCCACACAATACTAAGAACACCTTCTAATATTGAATACTTTACAATGTTAGTTAGATGGTTGGTCACATCGTACAGTTATGTTCAGGCTGTTGTCGGTTTTTCCCAACACTTGGAAACAAATTTAAAAACTGAGAGGCATTTGTAGCATCCTATGACACTTTGTACTTTAACAATCGACATGATAGTGAGAAGAAAGAATTTCCCATATCGTTTTTGATGGTTGTCTTTTCTAACTATCTTATAATAATTAGTTTGGACACTATAGAATACGAATACAGTACGTTTATTTCTGCATCAATGTCAGCCCAGAATAAATATATTTTTTTATCTTATACTACACACGAGACACCGTGACACCACCATTTATCTGGATCTGTAACATAAACATCTAAATGCTGTGTAGCAGTCGGAAGAGAGATTTAAAACCTGATTGTTTAATTCTCATGAAACATGAATTAATTCATTTCATGTGGCTGTAAAATACTGAACGGTGGAATTGCTTCAGAGAGTGATACCAAGATCTATCGCTCTTTCCCAGTCCGGAGTGAATATATATTTTTGAATGCGTTTATTTACTGTTTGAATTGTATTAAATATATTTTACATATTTATTTACAAAGTCTGAATCGAAAAAAGCATTTTTTTTTCACTCCGGCGGGATTGGAACCCGCGACCTCCAGAGTTCCTCTAACGCTTTAGGCAAGTATGTTAATCATGAGGCTATATATAGTTTATCCACTATATTATATTATGAAAGTTGACAGTCAATAAATTGTATGATGTTCTCATTTGTTGAAGTAATTCTAAACTGGATCTTGACAAACAATGCCATATACACTTCAACCTGAATTCGCTGCGCAAATAATTTACAAACTCATCAGGTCCCATTTAAGTTATTATGCAATAATGCAAACTGCATCATACCATGTCAACATGTTTACACAATTGTCAGTACGGCACAAATTGTTTGAGCGTGTATGCAGAGGCCTATGATATCACTAACTCAATACAGTAAAGTAAATAGCATATTTTCAGTAGAAATAGCTCGCATTATGAAATGATATGCGAGTATAGAAGAAACAAATGGACGCACTAAAGACATATTTTGTACTCGTAGTGCTCTTTAGTCACATTTAATTTAATAAATTCGAAACTGACTTTAATATTATTTGATATATTAATACATACAAAGAACCGATTGAGAAATAATGATTATTAACAAAACCTAGGAACGTTGGTGCTTAATTCACTCCAGTCTCCACGAGGGATGGTAAGTGTGAAAGTGACATTAAGAGGTGTGTGATAGCAGGTAATCAAGTAATCTATGAGTGATCGAATGGCAGTATGTAATGAACTGTTGGTACCAATGTTGATGTATGGAAGTGAAGCTTGGGCCTGGCAGAACGAAAGTAGAATAAATGTTGTAGAGATGAGATCTCTTTGAAGAATCTGTAGTAAAACAATGTATGACAGAGTAAGAAACACAGATATAAGGAATGAATGAGGAGTGGGTGCGAGCGTGATTAATAAAATGAAGAAAAACATATTGAGGTGGTTTGGTCATGTAGAGCGAATGAGTGCAGAGGTTAGTATAGAAGATCTATGACGCAAATGTTGAAGGTACGAGATATGGGAGTGACCCAAGGAAAATATGGCATGATCAAATCAACCAAATATTTATGAATGGCTCTGTCTGCAGTTGTAACAATTGCAGAGCATGTATGAATGTGAGCGAGGCAAGAACTGTATGTCAAGGTAGGATAGAGTGGCGTTTAACACGTTAATTGCCAGACCAATTCGAAAAAATGGTCCCCCAGGCCTCAGCATTTTTTCTTGTAATATATGCTATTATTATTAGAAGTTTTATTACAATATCTATGAAACACATAATAAAAATACTAAGCCAAAAGTATAAAACTGCTCAGTAGGCCGGGACATTTAATCCTCTCTGTCTACTCCTATGGGGAAACGACATATTATATATTGGTGCAGCCTCTCGTCTGTGGAATCCTTATCAGTATCTTCCTTTAATTGAAGTTTTGGTTTACAACCATCTGCATTCCATTTGGGCAGATACTGAATGAGAATGATCTGTTTTTCTGTAGGTACTATCAGGGGAAGTGTTCTCAAGAACTAGCAGTACTAATTCTTTCGGCTGCTGCTTTCGGTAGAGCCACTAGACATACCATACCAGATTAAAGTATGAATCAACATTTGAATATGTCAATTCTTACTTCTGTAGCTGTTTATCCCATATATAATATTCATTTAGTCCCTTGTTATATGGAATAACAATATTTAATGTATCAATAACTTTAATTTAATTTTCTTTCAGAAGCATCAAATATATTCAGAGAAGCGGCAAATTTAAATGTAGGAGCAATAATTATTAAGACATTTACTTAGAATGTAGAAAATCAGTCTCAGGTAATAGGCCATATTTACTTTTTTTATTTATATTTTTTTTTAAATCCGAACGCAATAAATATGTCAAACGTCTTAGATATAGCGCAAGAGGCAGAGTTTTTGCATTGGTATGTTGACCACATTCTTCGTAACGAAATAAATTTCTCCATATTTTTTTGGGGACAAAATAATCAAGATATCTTAGATGTTTGGTTGTATGTTTGACATCCATATATTGTCAATATAGATATACTAGATTGTAACTGACGAGCAGTTATACAATGTACTGTAAAGATAGCAAGGTTGCATTTACTACACAAGAGGCACCATGACACTACCATCTGTGTCATGTGTGCAATTGCGCATGTAAATGCTGTTTAGTAGTAGGAGATATTAGAATGTGAAAAAACTTCTAGTCCTGAAACATGAATAAACCCATTTTACATTGCGTGTAATACAGAACGGTAGTATTACACCAGGGCAATACATTTTGGTATGTTTTGATTTTTTGAATATATTTTTATATATGTATTTATGTCTGGTGATAAAAATGAAGTTACTGAAATAAATAAGAATGGAGTGGCTGATATCACAAGTCAAATACTTTTGGATAGTTATGTCATGTGATATTTTTTTTGCCAAAGTTTCAAACCACATTACTGATATCAGACGAATCATCAACGAAATGAATTGAATAGTGTACAATATGATTTGTACGAATAAAGAAGTAGTACTCAGTAATGGTTTTAAGGTCTCACTTTAATCAGAGCTACCATAACATTTTATGATTGCTGGCGTGCTATCAAAATAGACAATGAAAGATTAAAATCAATCGCTTACTAACAAGAATACCGGTAAAATTGTTATACTCACTCATGACTTAAATTAAGGTGCATGCTTATAACGTTGCCAGTGTGAAACTACAAGCTATGTATGTGTTGTATATTAAATGAAATCTATTAGAGAAAATTGGGTTGATACTGTACGAAGAGAAATGCAAAGACAGAGCTCTTGGCCAAAGATGGAATTACGAGACTAAATTAGAGTAGTTTAACGATTAGAAGACACGGGAGACAATGAATGATTTTATTATTTTGTTATTGCGAAGAAATATGCAAGTATGTATTTACAATTTATAGTAACTTTAGTATAACGTAGGCGGTGCGACACCAAATCAATAGGAATTGGGTAGCACCGCTTGTATCTCCAGCGGAATACCAGGCACATCTCAAATAGCGGCAAACGCCTCAACTACACCACCAAAAAGTTAAATTAAAAACTATAAGAGTATTTTCATTTGGCTGCACTAAAACAAAATATGTAGGTAACACTTTAAACCAGCAGACAGTATGATTTATGATTTTTTTGAGTGTCGCACTACACATGAGTGTATATTTACGACTATTACATAACATTCAGTGCAATTGCACATGTAAATGCTGTGTAGCAGTAAGAGGAGAGAATGAAGACCTGGTTATTCAGTTCTAGACACGAAAAATGGATAAATCCATTTCATGTGATGTACAAGTCTGAATGGTGGTATTGCTCTAGGGCGATACAAGATCTACCGGTCTATTTCAGTCCAGAGTAAATATACATTTCTTTAATGTAATTTTTGATGTTTATGATTTTTAAATACGTTTTTTTCAATCTGTATCGAAAAAGGCATTATAATTTTTTTTTCACTCTGGTGGGTTTAAACCCACGACCTCCAGTGCTTTAGTCAAGTGTCCTAGCCATGAGGCCGACAAGCCTTGTCTATTTTCAGACGTCTTTTTCATATACTATGTTTTTCAAGAGTGTTAGAGAAGAGCAGCATAACATTGTCAATGACTGTTTTTAATAGTGATTAAATCATGTCTGGAGCTAAATCTTCAGCCACAATGTTTTCCCATCATCCATTGATATTGCCTTGGATAATTATCAAAAGTTAGTAGACAAGCTGCATTTTGCTGCGACCTAGGTTCAGAAGTAAGCCATTCATCTGATCAATAATTTGGTTTCTACAAACAACCTTTAGTCGTTGGAGGAACTAACATTATTGGTTTCTTTGGCTGTTGTTTTGAAAATGCTACACAATATCCAAATAAGAGTTAATAGGCTGGAGAAAAAAATCCTGTGTGAGTTAATATGGCTGTACAATGGCTATATGGCTTCTGTGTTTTTTCTATCTGAAAATTGGATCACTTCAAGGCTGTAGTTGATTTCCATCAACACAATAAAATAGGAGGTCCTCCATCTTGATTGCCATTATGGTTGAACATTTTTAATTGTTCCTTCATTTATTTTTAATTTTTATAATCGCTTGTATGTTAATTATGATAAGTGTGATTGCACACACTTTTCTTTTCCATCGAGAAGAGCGCATTTGCAAAGACAATGAAAATAATATTCTAAAAGTTGGTTAAATTAACATGACCAGCAAATTGAAATTAACTTTGCAAAAAAATCTAACTGATTAAATTCAATGTTTAGCCAGTGGTGTGGTTGAAGCTTATTATTATTATTATTTTTTAAAAATATTCTTACAACATTCACGTTGGATACAAAGTGTTAATTTATTTAGAAATATCTCACCATCATGAAGATTACTACCCGTATATTCCCGATCATTCTTTTAAAATGAAATATCAATGAAACAAAATTTTAACTTCACTTTATTCTCGTCCCGAAAGTTTCCTTTGAGTTTTGATTTAATAGAATCGCTGTTAAAATACAGGAATCGCATCGACTTAGATTGCTTCTATACTCCTTGAGTTGTTTCTGTTTATGAATGCTTGGCTGGATTCTGATTCTGGATGTGATGAATCAACTGAGGATTTGTAAATCAGTTACTGGAAGTTAATTGTGTTTTGGGATGATAAGTAAATGCCAGAGCTTGAAATATGCGATGGTATCAAAGTGCCGTTGGGAAACACTGCTTCTATTAATACAAATAAGTTTCTACAAAATGCAATAACCTACATTTGCTAACTGCCACTTTATTTTCCTCTTCAAACTTTCCTTTTTAGTACAAGTCGGTGACTTGGCTTGTTGTGATGTTTCAAGACAAGTCTTTCTATGTGATGGTCGACCCTAGAAGTCTTTGACTGAAAAATCTTTTCTGTGAAATCTTACAACAGCATTAGATTTTATTTGTTATCTTCATACGCGTTTTTATTCCATTTTTGGTCATTTTTCTTCTTGATTCCATTTAAAAGCGGCTTTTTTCTTATTTTTTTTATCTTATACTACACATGAGACACTATGACATCACCATCCATCTGGGTCTGTAACATACTGTACAATTGCTCATGTAAATGCTGTGTAGCAGTCTGAGGAGAGATTGAAAACCTGGTTATTCAGTTCTAGTCACGAAACATAGATAAATCCATTTCACGTGGCTTACAATACTGAATGGTGGTATTGCTCCAGGGTGATACAAGATCTACCACTCTTTCCAGTCCAGAGTGAATGTATATTTTAAAATGCATTTTATTTTCCCTGTTTTTTGATTTTTTAAATATATTTTTATACATATATTTAAAACCTGAATAGAAAAATGCACTTTTTATATACATTTATTTTTTCACTCCGGCGGGATTCGAACCCACGACCTCCAGCGTTCCTCCAGCACTCGACCACGAGACCGACAAATGTTGTGTTGTGACATTTTGTTTACCAACATTTCGAGTTGCTCACAGCGGACCCAAAAGACTTGAAAGAGAGTGAAAACCAATTTACAGTCTTGATTTTGTTCAAAGTGTCATTTTACATAAAAGAAAATATATAATGCAACATCAGCCGTTTCCCCGAAGGGGTAAACAGAGAATCGAGCGCTACACCACACTATCCTGGCATACATGTCTTGCTTCATTCACATTCATACATCTCATGCATACTCTGCGATTATTACGACTATGAACGGAGCCATAGAATAGAATTTGGATAATCTGTTCATGCCATGATTTCCTTGGGTGGCCCCTCTGTCGCATACCTTCTACATTTGCATCGTAAATTTTCCATACTAATCTCTCAGTATCCATTCATTCAACATGCCCAAACCCTCTCAAGGAATTTCTCTTCATTTTATCAATAACACTCGCACTTACTCCGCATTCTTTTCTTATATATGAATTCATTACTCTGTCAAATACTGTTTTACCAGACATTCTTCTAAGAGATTTCGGAGAAAATTTACAAGTAATGAAAAAATCATTTCAGCCGTAGTTGACCATTTGGACACATTTTATGGTTGAAATACTGCATTAAGGTGGCAATGAACTGGTTAATCTTTAATCAGTGAATAGGTTCAGGTCAAGTATGTCAATAAAGAATAAACAATATAAAAAAAACAGTGATCAACCAGTGGAAACAAAACATGATACTTCAATTTCCGTTATTAGAAATAAAATATTACGATACTATATATTTTGCTATAAAAAAAGGAAATTTTTCCATTGACTATTTTATATCGCTTGTATGTTCAATTGGGAAACGAAGTCCAGTCAATCCATTATGAGAAAGGCTCAATCAAAAACTCAGACTATGTTCTGAAATTAATTAAATACAGAAAGATACAGAAACTAATTTTGGATCTCCAAACATACAAATTTTCATGCTTTCTGAAGAAAACGTATATGTTGTTTGTGTAATCATTATGAGCTGCGATACTCACTCTAATATTTAGGAAAAAAAATGATGGGTTACAAATAGAGAGAAGGAAGTTAAAAATATGAGAGCAATCTGGTAAAATCTAATGCGGGCGGGCTAAAAGTAATCAAATTACTGATTACAGAGAGTAATTGATTACAAGTACCTATTGCAAACCACGTACTACATCGTTCGAAAACTTTGGGAATAGTAATTGTAATTTGTAATCTATATATAGTAATCGATTACTCATTGTAATCAGTAATTTGATTACTTTTACTGAACAAAAATTTTTTTATGGAAAAATTTGCATCATCGAAACAACAGATATAGGCACTGTCGGACTCGTGGTCTAGTGATTAGGACACCTGACTAAAGTGCTGGAGGAGCACTGAAAGTCACGGGCTAGAATCTTGCCGGAGTGGATAAAAAGATGAAATAATTTAAAATGGATTTTTCGATTCATATTTTAAAAATATATGTGAAAAAAAAAAACAGCAAAAAAATACATTTAAATAAATGTATATCACCCTGGCACAATACCACAGTTCAGTATCGTACGCCAAGTAAAATGGATTTATCCATGTTTTGTGACTAACTTTTGTAACCACTTCATTCTCTCCTAATGTTACCCAGCATTTACTTGTGCAATTGCAGTGAATGTTACAGGCTCAGTTCGCAAGTGGTACATTCGTGAAGTGATGACACCATAGGGGTAGGCAGAGAGAATGGAGCCACTTGTCTCTATCCTGAGACACAACCCCAGCTTCCTCCACGTTCATGCATCTCCTTAAACACGCACAACGGTTGTTGTGACTCCCAACATTGCCTGTAATCCATGTTCCGTGATTAGAAATGGATAACCAGGTTTTCAATCCCTCCTTCGACTGCTACACAGCATTTACACGTGCAGTTACACTGAATGTTACAGGATGGTGGTGTCATGGTCTCATGTGTAATATATGTAGTATAAGATAATATATATA
>JAPMAF010001544.1:0-10859 GCA_026537445.1 Silvatares holzenthali
ATATTTAATCTTTCATTTTAGGTTATCTTATTTTCATACCAACTTTGTAATAGTATGTCTAGATCCGTTTATAATTATTGTACACAAATGAAGTTAATAGATTTTTATTAATCACTAGTTTCTTACAAATGTAGGGCATCTACACTAGACTAGATAAGACCCTTAATTGGTTCGGTTAAATCCACGATAGTAAATATTTGAAAGAGATTTTTTTCACATCTGTGTTTAACTATTCTCTAAACAAAACTAGACACTATAAGTAGTATTCGTACATATATAAAAATATTTCAATTAAATGCATACGTACGGAAATACAGAAGATGGAAAGTTATTCCGATGTCAATCCGACGATTCAACATGTTTAGTTGAATGAACACATAATTATATTACTCGAATATGATTTAACATTTCATTTGAATGTTCGGAGAAAGCACTCAACTCAAATGCCACATATTATGCGAGGATACTTATTACGGGCCATTCACCCGCACTCGCTGGGTTACTATGTAACGCGACGTAAACATTTATCAAAATGCAACACAAAGAATCACGCTCAAATTTCATGGGTGATGACGATAAACAATGTATCATTTTACCCTTTGTAATTTATCATAGTCTACAAAAGTTTCCTCGGGTGTAATTTGACGGAAGGGATATTATTAGACCTCGTACGGCAGCGACACAATTTATTCGTATCTTTCCTTAATTGAAGTGGAAGAAAAATCCCTCACTTTGGGGGAAGTTTGCGAGGCGAACTTTTTAAAGAAACAACAAAGGCGATGCAGACTGAGCACCTGTTACGAAAATTTTGCATCGTAATTGCCGAGAATGGGGAAAAAATACTCAGCCTGCCTAACAAGGGCGAGGAGAGAGGCTACAAAAGCCGTCACTTAGCAAGGACAAGGGAATGACTCTTGCTCTGATCCCTGCGGCTGTTCGCTTATGGGGAGTAGCAGAGTAGCTGCTTCAAGCGTTTACTTTTATTATTATAATCTAAAGTGCAGTGCAGATATTGCGTTACTTATATTGCAATGAACATCTGACTCCACAGTTTTCTAATACAAATCGCTCATGTGCAACTCTTTAAATATTATATATCATTTCGAAGGTTTCCGACCTTTAAAATGAAAGCGCATATGACCGGGTACGTTTGTGTAATATCTGAAGCATTGGGATTCTTTCAACTGTATACTTGTTTGAAGGAACAATACACAAAAACACCAGTAATACTATTATGCATTTTACTGTATTGTTAATAAAACAAAATGAAAAAAGTAAATGCTATATTTTTCTGTTAAAATTGTAATATTGGTTAAGAATCTAATTTCTCTTGGAGTGTTTTAAAGAGTTAAAATTCAAGTCACTAATCTTTTTGAATTTCCATTCCTGCAATATTTACACAATCACCGAGAGTGTTTTCATTACTTTGAGAATTTCCCGAGAGGCTTATCTAAGCGTTTCCCGCTCTCCCCATTCTTTGTATCGAACTTCCTGTTTCCTGTTCCCGTGAAAAATAATATTGTTTGTCTTGACACTTCATCTAGCAGACAAAAGGGCTCTCTCACTTTCTCATTTTCTCACCTACTAGCTATCATTATTTCAAACCGAAAGCCGAGCTGAATAAGGAAAAACGCTTAGCAATTCTCACAATGATTGTTAAGTCTAAGTACATTGAAGATAAGATCAAATTGTTTTTTTGTTTTATCTATAAATGTGACCCAAACCCGTATAATAGATTCTTAATGAAGACTTTGATACAAATAGAGCGAAAAATGCTTCACATCAATTTCTTATTATCAGATTTTGGCACCGATATTATAATATTTAGAAATTCTGAAAGTTGATATGATGATATAATGAATAGAATAAAGCAAATATTTTTTTTTGAAGAAGTAAAGTAGAATGAGTCCTTAAATCAGATACGTGTTTAAGGTTTTTACTTATATTGAGGTGTTTATACATCTTCTCAAAGTTGAACCTATTGAACCTGTGAATTGGAATGATTGTCAGAGGTGATGAGTTCGGAATGTGCCAAGTTATGAGGACTCTTGTCGTTGTATGGCAAATGTTTGTTAAAGGAATAATTTAACGAAATGCTAAAGCTCCAAACTTGTGTATAATGTTACTGATGACTTTTAGCATAACAATCTTGTTGATCTACCCTTGATTTTTATTCTGTTATTAATAATACATTACAATTGATTTATGAAATATGTTCAAGTTCCCGTATACGCAAAAGTTTAGTTTAATAAAACTTAGAACTTAATTAATACGGGTGTCAGCGTCACAGATTAAATTATAGCCTCTTAATACAAAAAAATTAAAAGTCGGAAAATGCTTGAAAAAAGCTGGTTAAAGTTAGGCTGATCGAAACGCGATGAAAATGGAAAATTATAGATTGATTTTCTTACGTACAAGCATAACATTTGGCAAATTTAAAATATATTCTCAGCTTACAGTACATTTTTATGATATTTGTTTTTTGTGAATAAATACAAGGAAATAACGTAAGTAGGTCTATGTGTAAATAAATATCGGTCTGACAGCGGAGGGGAGTAGAAGGATGTGGAAGGATGAATAGAAAGGAATAATTTCGGAGATTGCTCAAAGGGAACAATTTACGCGGGAAGCCGTCCAAGGCTTGGGATTGAAAAGAAGAAAGACGAAACAAAATCAAGATGCCTCTACGGGTCTTCTCCAATTCACAACGTTCGTACAACAGTATTGAACATAAATTTCAACACAGAAAACAGAGAATGACGTTTGAATCCGTCATGAAAAGAATTCGTGTACAGCAGAAATATTATTTTGGGACTATTTTAAGAATTAATTTATGTAATTTTAGAGAATAAATACAATACAACACAATACATCATCACGGACCATCGATTTAAATATGGTCAATCTGATCATGCCATGAGTTTCTTGGATGTCCACTCCGTCTTGCTTTCTATATTTGCATCGTAAATCTTCCGTTCATATCTCTCTACGCTGTTTGTGCCCAAAACATCTCGATTTCAAAATAAATTGCATTTTTACAATTGTTTAGCTGTATATTTTTAGTATACATCCTCATATCATAAAATAGCGATCTCTGATAGCGGAAAACATGATTGCCCATGTTCCGATTGATGAAAAAACACTAGTTCAAATTCGCAAAATTTTATTTTACTTGATTTGAAATGATATAACGTAAGCATTAGTTCATTTCAAAAAGCAATTACTCCTTTATCACAAAATTAAATCACGATATGCGAGAAAAGCTATGAGTAAAATAATCAAAAAAATATTTACTGTTTAGCAATCTATATTTTAACATGTTTTTTTTGTGTATGTGTATTTTTAAAATGATGTATTATTGCAAAGCTTGAATATTATATGCATAAAAATCTAAACCACTTACCGTAGTATAGAAACATATATGATTGGTTACACAAGCAAAAGCCTAAAAGGATTCCGGAGGATAAGAGATAGAACAAATATGAATGATGTGACAGTAAGAAACTCGAGCGGCTTAGTCTGGCTACATTTTTAGGTGTCTTTGTCACTCTTAAATAAAGGATATTCTTATTTATGTATCACAAGGACAAATTGTAAGTAAACTAAAAAGCGCAATGGTAATGGTGACGTAACTAAAACTGTTATTTTTTATTAAATCGAAGAATGAATGAAGGCCAGTTATAGTTATACATTGAACTTTGTTACAAATTGGTAATTCCATATGTTAGTCCAATATAATAATATTTTACGGAATCGGTAGTTTCCTTGTTCCGAGTCGTAAACTCACTAAACAAGGCCGTTATCTCAAATTCAATTTACTTTTTAGAAAGCAATCTATATATCATAAAAGTACCTTACTGAATAAATAATAAATAAAAAGGATTGAGCTGCGTATAACAGCGAGAATATGACTTTATAAATACTTCAGTATGATTGATCGAACCCATAAAAGTTTATTGATTTTACAAAAGGCAATAGACGAAATGGTACCGGGACAGGCCGGCGGAATGACAAATGGCTTCCAGCAAAGACAAACAATACATACCGATAACAAAAAATAATCAAACTTCTCTATAGAAACGTCCTCGCATCGGACCTCCCGGAGAAATATCTTTGGGGGAGTTTGAAAACATTCTCTAATAATGTCTCCATTAAAGAAATTGCACCAGTTTCCAGTTCAACTCGCAGGAATTATCTTTTCGTATTTGTTAAGAATGTCAAATGATGATTTATAATGTAAGATAATATTTGGTTCGCGGGATGATCCACACAATCTATTATTACACTAGAATATAGTATTTATATCAATAAAATAATCATTTTTTTTATCCATTCGATGTAATATTTCATTATGAATAATCATTACGGAAAATGGGATAGCTTTCAATGTAAAAATATATGGTAATAAACAATCTAAGTATGTTTAAAAATATTCCCATTATTTATTTTGACAATTTAAGGATATATTGCACATTTAACTTTTTAGTAAGTGGTAAAAATTTAAAAGCATATCGTTTTTTTTTAAATTATATTGTAAATAAATTTGTAAAGTTTATATTGTTATGTTCCACCACAGATTTCCTTTTCTATTTATTTAAATAAAGAAAGTATCAATAAAAATTATTAACTAAACTTTGTCTATGTTTTAATTTCAATAATAAGTACAAGATATAAGACTAATCGGTTTAAAGAAATCGACCATTCGTATAGAGAGGCAATTTATCTAGTGCGAGACGTTGAGTGAATGCTCTAAGGTGTTTTTACGTGTTTGCCATCGGGAGTAGCAGGCAGGTGGATTGGCAATTGTCCAAAAATGTGTTTTCCCGTCTCTGGACCTGGCGCCTTCGAACTTATGAAAAAAGCTCAGATCAGCTTTTATCACGAGCTTTTATTGCACCCAATGCCCCCAGGTAGGGTTGCAGAGCTGTGAAGTGTTGCACAACCATTAACTGCATGTCTCCCGTTATAAAGTTTTCTGGACTATTTCCCTTACACCGTTGTGACTTCTCTGAACTATAAAATTGGATCAATTATCGTTAAATTTTATGTTTCAATAGAAATCACAATCGCTTTTGAAATATCCCGTGAACTAGTTAAAACGACACATTAAACATTATATTGTTTTTGACAACTTTTAAAATACTAGCAAAATTAGATTGTTTTGAAGCGCAGGAAATATAATTTTCGAATGAGAAGGAAACCGGAGCAAAATTACGCACTGGGAAGTCAGAGGCATAGACAAACGTAAACGCACACTTTAGATTTATATATCGGAAAGGGTATTGCGGTACTAAGTACTATGGTAGTGCTCGCTTGTTTGTTCATTGAAGTTTGAAGTTTTTACTGACTTTGGAAGAGATAGCTGATGGCAGCGCGTAAACTTTAACTGCCAACGCTGGGAGGTTACAACTGAAGCTGAGCTAGGCATTCTCCTTTTTCTTATATCGTAAATTCTTCGGGAACTTCTAAGATTCCTCAGGCGTTTCTTCACGTGGCTATTAATAAACAAACGTTTTCACCTTAATGTTGAATTACGTATTGTACAACGTATACAGTGTTATATTATAAGAGTTAAATATTTTTTATCTAAATTTATATTTGTATATGCGTTATACAAACATTTCATTCATCAATTATGTTTTCATTTAACTTAATAGATCAAACTTCATTAAAAACATCCCCATTTTATAAAAAATTGGTATTCTCTCCGAGAGTATATTTTTCCCTGCAGGCAATCTTGACATAATTAAACTTCACAAAGAGTGTTCTATTTACCCTACGTAACAAATAACCCCCTATTCCCACCTGTCAAGTTAACACCTCAGTCTCTTACATACACGTCACTTGTCCGATAGTAATGGGGTTGTACCTGTAGAGTAGGATGGGGGGGATGAATGGATGGATGGAATGAAGGCAGTACCGAGAATACACAGTGAAAAATCGAAGACGGGGGAAATATTTCTTTAGGAAAAGGGTTTCGAATATCAGTTTTCTACAATTCGAGGAATTTTTTGTTTACGTTTCCATTTCTTCACAACTTCGTACGAAGTATTTTGCCGAAATTCGTTGAACGCCATTTTCTTTCATTGTATATCTAAATGTTTTGAAATATGCACACATAAAACAAATACTAATAAAGAAGTACATTGAATATATGTTGCGTAAATATTTAAATAAACTAGTTTATTGATAATTTTATGTAATATCAATAATTTAGCAATATACTATTGTGAGAAAAGATAATATTTCATTTTCATGGCATTCTGGACAGATATTTTCACCATTCATAAGGTATAAATTACCGTTCATACGGTATCTCACAATATTGTTGAGTAGTTTTTGCATTTTGCCTGATTCTTTTAAAGTTGCAAACAAAGCTGAAGCGACGAGATTGCTTTAATTTAATATTTGTATTCTTATGTTGGGTAACAAAATACAACAACATATTTTCAATAATACAATTGTTTTGTTTTTTAAATATTGCATCCAAAAAAACTTCTTTGGAGCATCAGAAAATAATGGCGATTTCTCTTCAGTACATTTTTTCTTTAAAATTTTCGTACATATTGAAACCTGAACACATAATTTTAAATTTGAATGCACCTAGCAGTCTAGCACAAATTGTTTGGATGCAGTCGCTATCTATAATATTTTTCGGAGCATAAGAGGCTAACTCATTCAGAGTTTAATTAAATATGGGGACACACGGAATACACCCCTTCGGCGTTGAGTGGATGAAAATAAACGCAGCGGTGGTCCTCGTAAACTTATGTGAACTTTCGTTTGCCGAGCAGTGACGCCCGGTGGCTATTTATTAGGTTGGCAACGTTCAAAATAATAATAAAAAAGAGTAGAATGTACGCCGTTAGATCTCTAATGAAAAGTTGAGACATTTCGAGACCGGGGGAGAAACGTGATATCAGACATTTTTCAGTTATTTCAAGACTGTTTTGTGACTCTTTTTGCTGTTCCTAAAATAATACAACCGAACTTGTTCCCAACAGAAGAATGTTAAAATGATTTTAATTAGAGTACTTATGGCATAAATGTACTAAAGTTTAATTAATCCTAAAAAGATGATAAATATGTATCTCAAAAGAGAAAGGACGAAGACAGTAGAACGGTAGCATATTTAATGCTAAATTTGAAATCCTTCTTCAATTTGTACACAATATTCTCAATATTTTGAAATCAATTAGATAAATATAAGGTACGTTTTATTAATGGACCAATTCGTTTTCTGTTAAATATTCTTAAGATTAAGTGAAAGATCGAAATCTATCAAGTATTCATTTAAATATATCAATATAAAATTGACATCAAGGTTTGTGCGAGTTGTCTATTCTCCGAAAATGTCCCATCATCATCTTATAAACATGTTTATTATAATTTATATTTACAAAAGTACCATTTCAACATCTTGGGAAAAAAATTAGTAAAATCGATTATTTTTTCAGTCCGCGTGCTTGGTCGCAGAAATGGTCATTACCTCGAAAAAGCTATTTTGCTTATTATTTGTATTTCTCATAACTTCCATAGGAAGCTAATGTTGTTATAATCTTGCTGATTTTAGCTACCAACCAAACAAAAGTGTTATATGTACCTGTTTATAATATTCACCGATCCCACCGAGAATATTCGTACACTTTTTTTTAAAGATTTATTTCCATGTTTACTTTAAGAATAATATTCTCATTGGAGTATTTCAAGAGTATTAGGTAAATCAAAAAAAAAGGTTTTTTTCTAATTTAAAATTTGACAGAAAGTTTTAGTATCATTTAATATCATCATCAATTTACCAAATGTTTTACTAAATAAAGGCTTTGTACTTAAAAGTCGAAATATTTAACTTTTTCGGGTATTTTGTGGTTCTCCTTTTTTGTACAATTGTAAATATTTTTTTGTCTACGACCACTAGATATTATTAATTAATTTATTTTATGACATCCGTAAATGAAAGTCATCCATGATCATGATTAGCAGATGGATGAAACATGTTGGATTAATTAAATAATATCTAGTGGAAGACTAAGAAATTTAAACAGAATGTTATAAAAACGGAATGATTGCATAAAAATATATAACTTTGTAAATAATCTTGGAACAATATCGTTCAAAAGTTCCATTCGTTTTTCTATTCTATTTTGTAATATAAAATTAATAATAATAATTATATGTTATAATCTACGTCAAAGAAAAAGGAGTTTGATCCTATTCAACTTTAAATTGTATATATATAACATAGAGAAAATTATAAATATGTATTAAAATACGGTTACAAAAAATAATACAATATCAAAATAAGAAAAACTGAGAATAATAGTTTTAACATATCAGAAGGATACAGAGGACCGATGCTCTTCGCAGAAGATCCTGCATTTTCTTCCAGTATGCACAGGAATTACCCCATTCTGCTATGAGTTTGTGGCCACAATAATAATATCTATGTCGTATTAAAAAGCAAATTAATTTTTCAAGACGTTATTTTGTTTTTTTTTTCAACAACCTGTTTCGTACAGTAGTTTCATTAATAAACAAATTTATTTAACTACCTGCGGTAAAGTATTCATTTGCAACTCACATTATTAAAAATAATGAACAGTTCCGAATTTAACTACTCATGCTTTGTATTCTTTATGATATTGTATATGAAATAATCTTATACGAAGTACCATTTATCGAACTTGTTTCATTAGAAGTCACATTATTTAACTCGAAAAAAATAACATTTTTTTTTCAACGGAAAAAAACTAATTTAGGGATTTTAGAGTACACAATTCACCTGGGGCTCTTTTAAATTAATATATCGGAGACTCATTACATGTCCCTTGAGTGAGGGTGGAACCGCGCGCGTTGTACCACGCCGCTGGCGTCGGCGCTGGGACGGTGCCAGTGCGACGCCAAACGCGTTTGCGTCGCTTTCCCTTTTCAAACAAAGGTAGTCGAAATTATTGAAAGTGATAGCGGATTTTAACAAAGCGAATGAAAGTACTATCTTCGCTTCTAAAATGCTAAGCTTCATTCATATACTGTTCTCTATATCATATCACCTACTACTAGTATATATTGCATCCTTTTACCATACCCGTATTAAAAAATAATGAGAACCATCCTTTGATTATTTTTTCTTTTTTAAGTGTTTCTAAATTTTGGAAGAAAGCATATTTCAAAGGTTGTGTTGTCGCTGTATTTGTATTTTTAAATTTTTACTAACTAACTTATTAACTTTTTTAATGAATAAATATTTTTATTTTTTCACTATTTACAAAGAACTTTTATCCTTTTATATGTTTTATTGCATATACTTCTCATATTCATGTTACATTATTAACACAAATTTATTCAAGGGGTGATTATTTCAATATATCAGTGTACATAGTCGAGCTTTAAGTTTTGACAAAACATGGAGTGTGGTTATCAGAATTATTAACAGGGAATATGCATGTAGGCATGTGAGATCTTCTACGAATAAATTTAATCTGAACAGTGAAAATTTCGTGATACATGTATGACTCAATGTTTACCGTAAGTTTTGATGTATGCATACGAAGAAAACTTTGCGGCCGTATATTGGACTTCGGAAGAGATACATCCGAGCACTCACCGCGTGTAAACTTAATAAAGGTCAAACAAAATTTATAGCGGGGTCCAAAGTTATTTCGCAGTCCCCTTTGGCCATAAGTTAAGTCTCCCCTCAAAGTGTACGCGATAAGACGATGGTTCTATGTAAATAAAATCACTGGAAACCGACAAGGCGGGCTTAATGGTTTGAGATGGTGAGAGATAGATGGCGGTCGGTGTCTATCTGCAATCTGGTTTGTTTCCCAACTTAATAAAATAATAAAACCCTTAAATGTAAGCCACTCAGAGTAGGCACGATGCTGATAGGTTTTGTTTAAAATAATGCATTTTATTTATCATATATTGTTGTTCCTGGATTTGCCTTTGTTATGATAATATTTTTTGGAAATGAATGTTTTAAGTTCGATAATATTTACTAAATGTCATGCATATTTAGAATTTTCTTAAAATTTGCGCGATGATACAGCGATAGTTAACTATGTGAAATTCGTTAAAAAAATCCGTTATCAGAGAGTTCATCAAAATTATATTTAAAATACACTGGTGAGTAAATGTTTAACACTCTAAAAATACTTGATAAATGAAGACATTATAGTTTCCTTGAGGTGATCCAATTTTACTAATTGATGTTTTATAAATAAATTACATAAGATAGTTTTTTTTGTGAATAAAAATCATCTTAGCAGAACAAACGAACAGCAGTACTAGACCTGAGAAGATATAAGGTGTTAGTTATTGATCGATAAGGATTAAGAGATTTTCTAGGTTTTACCGAGTTTCACCAAAAGCCATCGTATTAATTATGATGACTACAATGTATAAAACATTTCTTTAAGATACCCGCTAGTAATAAAATATTTCCATGTAGGAGAAATTCAATGTATAATATATGTTACTTAAGCAAATTTAAAATAACGCTTTTAAACGAGGAAAAGGAGTATTGTGGTATGGTAATGAATAGAGGGCCATGCATCTTTCTTTTATTCTGTGTTAATCAGTGCCTTTGCGGACGGAAGTTGTGGTCAGTCCAGGTAGACATTGCTCTAGTCACGCGATTATCCTATTGAGTGCATAAGATATGGGAACTTTAACTTCGGGTATACTATTTCAGTTTATTTATAGTAAATATTGCACGCGACTCATACTTCAAGATAAGGCGTTATAATTAGTAACATATTTATTTATTGTCAATTATTTAGTAACTAAATAAAACAATACTAAGTAGCTTTGTTGCTATCACTTTTATTTTCGAGTAAAACACGACGCGTTTCGGTCCT
>JAPMAF010001545.1:0-10858 GCA_026537445.1 Silvatares holzenthali
TTTATCGTACACTCGGGGCGGCAGTTCGGGGGGCTTCCTATGTATGTCGGCAAACACGAGCAAGAGGGCGACCCGCCGATATCTCTACATTGAGAGTTCAGACCGCAAGGCGAGGGCACGCAAGGGTCTCTGTAAGGTTCTTGCTGCGGAGGGGGCGAGGGAGCTGGAAGTACATCGACGCAATTAGCACAACGATCCCATAACGCCGACGGTAGACGACTGACAAATCTAATCGCTTGGACGCCGTGCGTCACGCACTTACGTGGTATCGGATAGCATCTCGAGAACGGATCTCCCGTGTATCCCTGATTGCACGAGCATATCGGACTGTGGTTGTTGACCTGGCAGCGGGCGTTCTGGCCGCAGGGACCGGGGCAAGGGTTCGTGCACTTTTGATTGAAGCAAGCCTTGTCTAGCGGACATTCGGAGCTGACTACGCATTCCGGCCTACACGCCGGGGGTGAACCTACGTACGTGGGCAAGCACGAGCAAACTCCTTGGCCGTTCACTTCCCTGCATTGGCTGTTGGGACCGCATGGTGACGGATTGCATGGATTGTCGGGTTCCTTTACTACGGCTGCTAAGAGGTGTTATGAATTTTAAGTAATGTTCTCAATATTAATCATGATATTTATTTCGAAGTATTTTGTATGTAGTATTTTAGTCCCAGTGTATATTTTTTGAACCAATCGTGTTAATCAAAACTAGGTAATGTTGATTTAATTTTTGATTTTCCATTTGCAAACGGTTGTTCTGATTTTCTTGACAATAAAAAATGCGTTTATTTTACTATTAACATAAAAATTATGTTTAAAAGCAAGTTATGGCAATAGTAGAAAGGAAGATTTTCTTACCCTGTATCTGTTGGCAGTAACGATATGGATTTCCTTCATATCCCACGATACAAGTACATCTAGGAATATGATTCACGACGGAACAATCGGCATTTGTTCCGCATGTTCCAGGGCAAGGGTCGATACATTTATTTTGAACACATGCTCGGTTCGACGGACATTCGGAATTCATGACACATTCTGGGCGACAATTATCATAAGGGTTTCCTTGATATCCAGCAATACAGGAGCAGGACCCGGCTCCATTTTGTTCTCTGCATATAGCATTTGTACCGCAGGGAGTAGGGTTGCATGGGTTCAGAATTTCTTGACGTATGGGAGGTGCTGGAAATTGTCATTTGTTTGTTCACATAAATGAGACACGTCCATTTATGACAATTACCCTTCTTAAGCGAAAGCGTTTAATTTGTTGCACCATAATTTTAATAGATATGTAAGTTTGCAACTGTTGGGACCTAAGAACCAGTCAAGTCAAGCAAGATGTTGATTATTTCCTTGTATGCCCATCAACAGTGTTCCCGTTTGGAGTTATGTATGTTGCTCAATGTTGATATTATAATTTGTTTCGATTAAGGGGAAGCGACTAGGCGACTAGCTACCAAGGATGCGCGGATATATCGGAGTAGGCCAGCGGACGAAATTGGGATATTATTCATATTAATTGTTCAAAGCAGTCTTCCCGAGTATACGACTATTCCGCAGTATGGGCATGATCATACATGAGGAAGTGCATCGACTCTCTGGAAGTGCATGCCTGGAGCAAGCGGGAGGGAGGAGTTAACAGTAGTTAATGGTTGGTGTGAGCGATGCTGATGCGATGCGATCTCTCGCACGCTATCGCAGCTGCTGCAGTCTATGTTGTATCGGTGCTCTG
Source organism: Silvatares holzenthali (assembly GCA_026537445.1). NCBI lineage: Eukaryota > Metazoa > Arthropoda > Insecta > Trichoptera > Pisuliidae > Silvatares > Silvatares holzenthali. Next base: position 1,729 of record JAPMAF010001545.1, read on the forward strand.
CTCGGCGGGAGACGGGGACTTACCTCAGTGTCTCCTCAGCAACATGCAATATGTATATGTATATGTACATTATTCAAAAGCAAAACATGCAAGCCTATCACCTAAATTGATTGATTTATTTTTAGCAAAATATTTAAGCACGAAAGATGATAAAAGTCAGATAATAGATTAAATAAATATCAAAGGAAAGCAGAGTTACTGTAACCGCAATAACCAAATCATATGCACTTATCGATTTTTTTTAAATACTTAATACATATTCGTATATAGTCTTGAGGTGAACAAAAGAAATTTTATTACTTAACAGCAATATCTTCCAGTAATTTCTTTTTTCATCCTTTGGGCACTGATTTTTACAGATGGAGAATCTTTATCACAATTTTTTCCACATGAATATCTCGTATTAATTAAAATTTGTTTTGAATAAAAAATCAAAAGGTGACACTTAACAAAATACTAAGTAAATGATCTGGTTTGTTACAATATTATTACTATAGATAGAAAGCGCATCTATTCAGATTTTTCCAAAAGACAAAATAGGGAAATAGAGTTTGAGTGAGAGCAAGAGTGAGTGAGAGTGAGAAGTCATGAAACAAATAAAAAATATTTTTATTGATTTAGATAGAGACAGATAGAGATGGACAGAGACTTACATCCTCACATTCATTTTGAGGAAGTAAATATATGTCATTATTAATTACACAGAATATTAAAAAACTAACTTTTTGGCAGAATAACATTTGGTAAGAAATACAAAAAAAAATATGGCACATATAAATTAATCATTATAAATATTGTATACTGTCTATCGTATATAATATTGATTTTATGAGAATTGACTTTGGTACTTCAGAAATTCTTTGGTATACGAGTTATTCCATCAAAACAGTTGCGTTGCAACTGGTAATTGACTAAATATTTTTGTTTTTAAATAACTTCAATTAATACCCTTATAATATACAAATATATAATCACTTAATTCCCTAAATTATTTTCTACTTTGACAATATTGTATTGAAAATCTTGAGATGCATTGAATTTTGAGTTTCTAGAAAAGAAAAAGAATCAATAGAGAAAAAAATACACACTACAGAATGCCATAAGTTAGAATGTATAATAATGCTACAGATGATACAAAAGACTGAATCGCAAGTTTAATATATATTTCTTGAGCACACAATACAGATTCTTATTGAGAGAAATTATTTAAGGTACTTTTCTACTTTTCTGGATATAAAATCATATGTCCTTTACAACAATGTCTGTGAATGCAATCTTTTTTTTGACATATATACAGAAGACTCCTGATCACCTTTCTGTTAGTTCATCCATCCATGCAAAAACATGCTGAGCCATCAACACTTCCATTGGCATTACAGATTTTCTTAGAAACAATATTTTGCCGTTTTTTTAATTAATGCCTCAGATTTTGCTTTCAAAATCGTTGACCCTGTGAATAACAGTATTTTAACAGTTTGGGCTACATGAACTCTTCTTGCACTAATTTGCACTGCCTCAATCAGTTTTTCTTTTCAGAAACTGACAAGGACTGAAAATAAACTGATAAGTCAAGTGAGAAATGGGAAATGTCTGGGAGCTGTTGGTGGAGATAGCAATGTCGGATTACAGAGAGGTACCTAGCCATCAATATCATCATTATCACTTTGAACTACCAAATGTACATACATAACATTATGCATCCTGTCTCCTTTCTTAGGGGTGGGTAAAGATAATGGAGTGCCACTTCTTACTTCCTCCTCATTCATGCATCTCATCATGCACCCTCAACAGTTGTTGAAGCTCTTAACATTATCTTCATATAGAAGTTAAGAAACATGTTTCAGCAAAGTTTTTCCTAGGCCTTTCCTGCACTCCTCTACCAAGCATGTTTGCACCATAGATCTATTTTAATATTCTCTCATTCATCTTTCCTTCAACATGTCCAAACCATCTCTAACACCCAACTTTCATTCTGTTTGTGGTTATTACTTTTAATGGACATTTTTCCCAATATTTTTATTTTTAATCTTATCATTTTATCATATCTTCTTAGCGATCTCATATCCTGCTTTCGTCCTTCTCCAATCGAAGATCGAGTTCACGTTTCCCTATCATATCCGTTATGTATCGCCGATTACGATTATTTTATAATTCAAATAATTTGATTTTGATCGATAAACAGTTACGATTACAGTCTTTTGAATCACACGTCAGAGGGAAGAGGCATGCAAGAATGAGAAATAAAAATCCTACCTTGAAGTGGCATGCAGCCAGAGAAGGGGTCGCCAGTGTAGCCCGTGTGGCAGGCGCAGACAGCATTGTGGTTGACAACAGAGCAGCGGGCGTTGGGTCCGCAGGTGCCCGGGCACGGGTCCCGGCAGCGGGCGCTGACGCACGCCAGCCCGGGAGGGCACTCCGCGTTGAGAGTGCACTCCGGCCGGCAAGTGGGAGGGCGGGACACGTAACCCGGTTGGCACGAACATGCCGGGCTGTCTCCCCGAACTACGCATATAGAGTTGGGGCCGCATGGGGAAGGATCGCATGGATTTTTGTTCACTACCACTGGTTCAGCTGTGAAATATGAAACTTCAATTGAAGATACTATACAACTCTTTTCATCATATTATCATATTTTATGTGTTGTGTGCAATTCTTGTGCAATCCATTTCTGTTCATTGGGAAATTATGAAAAGTTGCGGAAGTTGCCGCTTGATGTTGTCGAGTTGCTAACTTTGATTGAAGATTAACCAGAAGTGTTTAACCTGTATGGTACTATGACCGTATGTGTGCGGTCGGAACTTACTATATGAAAAGTATTATGAACGTACATGTACGTTCCCGCCTTCTCTGAGTAATGTATTGAATTCTCTTTAAAAAATGGTAATGTATTGCCTTCTATGGAATATCCCCACAAACCACTCTACAAAAACACTGCAAAATCTATCGTTTGTATCATTTGACACAAATTTGCAAAAAAAATATGTTATTTTTTCAGAAAAAACTCAAGCCTCCCGTGTATTATTTCTATTTGAAATCCAGGACTATACAGGCTAATAGAAAGACATTCTCTTTCAGTTGTGGTATATGGTGGGTATACATAGTGATGATGGGTATCATATTCATTGATCTCAAGCAGTTGAAGTTTAAAGATTGATTATCTCAATAATTTCGTTCATTCAATGTTTACTTTAATATTTCGTTTTGTAAATTAAATAATATGCAAATATTCTGTCCAGAATATTTGCAAATGATACAATAGGCTATTTAATATATCGTTAACTCAAAAGATCACTAAGCATAAATAATGATAATATAGTAGATTTGATCACAAAATTATTGATTTTCGTTCATACTATTTAAGTATAAATATCTGTGCCACATGAATACGCCAACTCAGGGTAAATATCATTTCTAATGGAATTGGCATTAGGGTATTTTATGAAGAATTTTATTGTTTGTTCTCTAAGGACTTTACTTAGTGTTAAAATTTTATTTTTCTTTGGTAACTTTGTGGTTCTCCATTGTGAATAAAATACTTTTTTGATTTTGCTTTTCACAAACACATATATTTAATAAAATTCTACACGTTTCGATCATTCACATTCTCGAAAATAGTCAGTGAATGACAGAAACACATAGAATGTTATAAACTATAAGTGGTTGTGACAAAGCATAACCGAAAAAATGTTTTAGTATTATTCACTTATAAAAAAACACACAAATGTTAGCCCAACTCACCTGGCATAGGGAAGCATCTCAAGAAAGGATCACCGGTGAAACCTCGATCACAATTGCAGATAGGGTTGTGGTTGATGACCTGACAGCGAGCGTTCTGTCCGCAGGTGCCGGGGCAGGGGTCCCTGCAGTGTTGGCGCAGGCAGGCTTGCGTGAGCGGGCACTGCGCGCTGATGGTGCACTCGGGCCGGCAGGAGGGCGGCGCGCCCGCCATGCCGGGGGAGCAGGAGCAGGCCGCGGCACCCGACACCACGCGGCACTCGCTGTTGGGGCCGCACGGGGATGGACTGCACGGGTTCACTACGTCTGGCGGGCACACGAATCTCGCATCATACCGTATCCACAAATATGGGGCCTCAAGTTAGCTTACATTAGGATAGTTCCATAATATGACGTGACACATTCAATTATACTTTCAATTTTGATGTTAAGCCCTCGTATTACTTCCATCAAATTTGTAACCTTTAGCGCGAAATATATTTGTGAAAGAAAATGTTCTTCAGTTCTACCGGTTGTTTCTAAATTCTTGATTTTTTAAAATATAGAAATATACAATATTGAAAGTGAGATGCATCGATATCTTATACTATATCTACACTAAGCTGTAATGTATTCTTGTATCGTAGAAATAGAAATAACATTATATATGAAATGGGATTTGAACACCATTTCTTACCTGTGGGTAGACTGGCATACTGTGTTATTTATACGTAACATGTTAAACACGATGATTGTCACTCACCTTTAGGAATTTGCCTACAGGCAATAAATGGATCGCCGCCAGTGCCAGGTGGGCATATGCACATGGGAATATGGTTGTAGACGTTGCAGATTGCCTCTTGTCCGCACGTCCCAGGGCACGGGTCCACACACTTGGTGTTCATGCAGGCCTTGCTCGGAGAGCAGTCTGTGTTCATGGTGCACTCTGGTCTGCACGACGTATAGGGATCCCCGAAGAATTGGGGTAGGCATGAGCATGTACCCTCCTGACACACGGCATTGGAGCCGCAAGGTGATGGATCACATGGATCACTCTTCATCGGAGGAGGTTTCGCTATACATAAATAGAATAATCGTCTATATTATTAAAGTTGTGATTTAGTAACTCAGATACAGTAATAATACATTCGTAAATATTATTGGATGAGTCAAATGATTTTTAAGATTCTCAATGTGTGTGTACTGAGATAATAAATGATGTCTTGAAACTTACCAATAGCGGGTGCACATTGATCGAATGGATTTCCAGAGAATCCAGTGGGACAGAAGCATACTGGAATGTGATTCTGAACCCGACATTCAGCATTGAATCCGCAAGACCCTGGACAGGGATCTCTGCATTTCTCTGAGATACACGCCCTGTCAGCGGAGCAGTCTGTGTTCACCACACATTCCGGCCGACAGTTGGGAGGTGCTCCAATATAGTTTGGTAAACATGAACAAGATGGTAAGCCACCATTGTTTCTGCATTCCGAGTATAGGCCGCAGGGTGACGGGTAGCATGGATCCTTTGGAACTTCGGGTTGACGTGGTTTTTCAACTGAATTAAACAATAAACATTATATTTTAATAACATCATCTACATTCGCTAGAGTCATTCTTAACAGATTACCAATTTCTAACAATGGAATGAAACGAGAGTTATTATTATCAAACATTATCTATAGAATTTTTAAATACTACGTAATTACCTATTTGTGTATAGCATCTGGAGAATGGATCACCGGTTTGACCAGGAGGACAACTGCATATAGGATTGTGATTGATCACTTCGCATTTAGCTCCGAGGCCGCAGGTACCGCGGCAGGGGTTAGTACACTTGAATTTGTGACACGCTTGATTCGATGGGCACTCAGCATTGACAACACATTCCGGTCTGCAGTTGGGTGGAGAGCCCTGATAGTCTGGGAGGCAAGAACAGACCGCTAGCCCATTGATATTTCTGCACACACTGTTGGGTCCGCAGTTATTCTGGCCGCAAGGATCTTTCACCTCCGGGGTTGATACCGGAGGTTCAAGCCGGCATGCGGTGAACGGTTCACCGATGTAACCACGCAAGCACGTACAAGTAGGTAGATGATTGGTCACATAACATTCCGCATTAGATCCGCACACACCCGGGCACGGATCTTGGCATTTATTTCTAATGCAAGCCTTGTTAGCCGGGCAATCTGAACTCAAAACACATTCTGGCCGGCAACCTTCGTAAGGGTTTCCTTGATAATCATCGATGCAAGAGCACGCACCGGCTCCGTTCCTCTGGTTGCACACTGCGTTGGGGCCGCAGGGTGATGGCTCGCACGGATTTAAAATTTCTTCTGCAATAATATTAATAAGCATTATCCAATCGATCGACACATATGATAAATATAAATTTCCATTTATATTATTACTGTATTATATGTACTGACAATACACACCTGCTTGAGGGACGCATTGTACGAACGCATTTCCCGTATACCCTACTAAACATGTGCACGAAGCTGTGTGCGAGATAACATTGCACTCGGCGTTGGTCCCGCAGGATCCTGGGCACGGGTCCTGGCATTTGTTATTGATGCAAGCTTTGGTACTGGGACAATCTGGGTTTATTAAACATTCGGGTCTGCAGTTAGGCGCCTGACCTACATAGTTCGGCAGGCAACTGCATGAGGGGCTGCCGTTGATATCTCTGCAGATGGAATTGGGACCGCAAGGCGAAGGTTGACATACTTCCTTTCTCTCTTCCGGAGGTGCCTGAACTGGAATATCGTGGCAAGCACGGAATGGGTCTCCCGTTTGGCCACTGTTGCAGCTGCAAATCGGGCTATGATTGATAACTTCACACCTTGCTAAATGTCCGCAAGCTCCGACACAAGGATCGATACATTTCTGATTGACGCAGGCCTTATTCTGAGGGCATTCCGAACTGACTACGCATTCCGGCCGACAAGCCGGCGGTGTTCCTTGGAACCCAGTCAGACAAGAGCAGATAGCGTGATCATTTACATTCCTACATTGGCTATTAGGTCCGCAGGGCGACGGGGAACAAGGATCGGGTCTCACTATGGGTGGTTTTTCAATCAGTCTACAGTGTAAGAATGGATCTCCCGTATAGTCTTGTTGGCATGAGCATACGGGTATATGGTTAATTACGTCACAGACAGCATTCTGCCCGCAAGTACCCGGACATGGATCTCGGCACTTGTTCCTTAAGCATGCCTTATCTCTGCTGCATTCTTGGCTTCCTATGCATTCTGGGCGGCAAGATTCGTAAGGGTTGCCTATGTACTCCGGCAAGCAGGTGCATTCTCCACTGAAACATTCCGCGTTGGGTCCACAAGGTGATGGATTGCACAGATCTGTTACCACTGGTGCGGGTGTTTCTACAAAACAATCAACATACATAATAGATTATAATATTGTTCGCTACGAACCCGGCTTCCAGCAGTCGTCCTCGCTCGCTGGGCCCAAAAAGCGTACGGACGGCTAATAAAAGTCCGATAAGCACAACATCACTATTTATTTTCCTTCAACTTCTATAGTAATAACGATATCTTTCAGTCTGGAATGACAATTCAGTAATTGTACGTAAATTTGGTTTTTACATGAACCTAATACACGCATTATAACACAAACTTTATTACGGCATCTTTCAGCCTGGATTGATAATGGTTCTCACACAAAACCGTTTTACACGCATGCGATGCACGGAGTTTCAGCTATAACAAAAAACTCAACTTAAACCTAGAAACGTCCGTTGCCACATGGACGGCGCTAGCAGTCCTTCTCGGGCCATAGGCAGGCAGCAATGCTAGCGTCATATATATTTTTCACAAATATACTATATTACAGTGCCCATTTAGTCTATATATCATATTTTTATATGTTAATATATAGAAATAGTATTAGGGCAAATGCATAAAGATGTTGTAATATAATATATAAGCATGTATATTGGATAAATTGTAAAAGATTAATTAAACAGTTGATTACCTTGTGGAATGCGTGAACATTGAACGAAAGCATTTCCAGTATAGCCCTCATTGCAAGTGCACACGGCCACGTGATTCAACACATGGCAATTGGCATCCACTCCGCATGACCCAGGACAGGGATCCAGGCATCTCTGGTTAATGCAAGCCAGCTGGCTGGCACAATCCGAACTCAGGAAGCATTCTGGACGGCAATTAGGCGGCGACCCGATGAAGTTGAGTAAACAAGAACAAGCCGGATTGCCAGCTATCATTTGGCATTTGGAGTTGGGGCCGCACGGAGAGGGTTCGCAGGATGGTGGTCTCTCAGTAACCCGTGGCTCTTCTTTTGGTGCTAAATTAATTAAAATAGGTACATTGATATTTTGTACAAAATAAGCAATTGAACTTTGAATAATGTGAATATTTTTATAAAAGCTCGCTTCACACCCAATAAGTGGTTGTATTTTGTGTTAACTTTATGGCCAGGTTAAAACCACACATCGATTGAACGATACGTACATATTCAAGAGAACTGGTTTGAAGCCAGTATTTTATCTTATAAATTATCATATGGTGAACTACAATACTATACTATACTCACGCAACGGATAGCACTGAGTGAATGGATCTCCAGTGAGGCCAGAGGGACAGGCACATATGGGATTGTGATTAAGCACGTGACACTGCGCCCTTAGTCCGCAGGTATTGGGACAGGGGTCTTCGCATTTCTGGTTGGTGCACGCCTTAGACAGATCGCATTCTGAGTTGACAACACATTCGGGTCGACAGTTCGGTGGCATACCCACATAGTTCTGTAGGCACGAGCAAACCGCCTGACCGTTGATCTGTCTGCATTGACTGTTGGGACCGCACGGTGACGGTTCGCAAGGGTTCCTAATGACAGGTGGTGTAGCTGTAAATATACCAATGTTATTAACAAATAATAAATCAAATCAATGGTGCTTCCAGACCAGAGAAAGGACAAACATCTGCCACTGTTACAATAAAATACTGTTGATACTGGAAACTCAAGAGTATTGGTTTTCAGCTAGGAGAGAACTCAGTGATAGCCAATCTTCCAACTTTTGATTGAAAAATCTGCTAAACAGTGACCATATTGACATACTTGTGTCATTTTATTGGACAAACTCAAGCTTAATGGCACTGCTCTAGTCTGGCGCTCCAAAGTATCTTAAACATCTCCTCAACTCTGTGCAGAAACAAGCGATTCGGTTGATTAATGACCCAATGTTCACTACACAGTGAAGTGAAGTGAAACAGACACCAGACACTAAGGGAAGTGAAAGAACAGAGTACAGTGACAAAGTGAAGCGTCATCCATGAATATGTCTGATGAGATTCAGCCGAAACGTCGGAAGGGCGATCCTTGTCAAAACAGTTACGTAGGATTACCGAAATCCAAAAATTATTCATATATA
>JAPMAF010001547.1:0-10853 GCA_026537445.1 Silvatares holzenthali
TATATACATGTAATATATAACGATGTTGTATCAGGTTTGCAGTAGGTAATTTTTGTAATAAGTAATTTGGTTACTTTTTGATGATTACTGATATATGTATATGTGTATATATAATCAGCAATAGTTTGTCAGGTAAACTATTTTATTATTTCAAAAAGATATGCGAATTGTCTAATACATTTTTGCATGTTCATAGATTAGAAAGCGAACAATTGAATTATCATCTTTATGTAAATTCTCTAAAACAAACAATTTGCAGCAAGCAGAGCAAGGTGAGATACAATGTAGCTGTACAGTTAAAAGATATTACACGAAAATTAAAAACTGTGTACTAGGGACCGATGTTGTGAAATTACGATCTTATCGCAAGAATGGAAGATGCACTAAAGCATAAAGAGGTTTCGGGTGATAGCGGAAGATAGCGTCTGGAAATAGATGATGATGATGACAGGCTGAAATCGTCCAGCGCATTACGTAGAAAAGTTTTTTAATTATATCATCAGAGAGAACAAAGCTCTCGGATGAATTATCTGTATCATTTTTGTTAAATCCACAATGGCCGTGTTTATTTAATTACGGCGATTTTTAAAAACGCAAGTGAAGGCATTCAACAGTAACACAAATAATATATATTTATGTAAATCGCGCCAAGTTGCACAATGAAATTTGTTATTCAGATACGGATTCCGATTCTGAGAATGAAGAAAAAAATAATCGCGTTTTTATAAGTCGAAATAATTCACTGTTTCCGGTTGCATGGTAGAGTAATTAAGCCGAGGAGTAGACAATCAAAATACTACAGTTCGTACAGTCCTTATCTTAACTAAATCATTTTAACATCGTAGGCAACATGTTAAATGGCTAATGACTATTGAATTAACAGATGCAGCAACTCAAGTGGTTTTATACCCCAAGGCAATCTCGCTGCACAATGGTCACACATTTCATTTACGAAAACTGCGGAATTCAGACAATTCAGGAAAGTGGAATTTGTGTAATGGAAAATAACTCAACTACTTTATTACAACAGTGCCTTGAAGGAAAAAATATTACATTTCATTATAATTCAACTATTTAGATTAATTTTATTGTAGAGAACAAGTATTCATGAAAATGTTTATGTGATTGTTATTACGGTGAACTGATTAGATTTGTTTATCTTATACTACACATGAGACATCATGACACCATATGGGTTTGGGTCCGTAACATACTGTACGATTGTACGTGTAAATGCTGTATAGCAGTCGGAGGAGAGATTGAAAACCTGGTTATTTAGTTCTTGTCACGAAACGTGGATAAATCCATTACACGTGGTTTACAAAACTGAACGGTGGTATTGGTCTAGGGTTATACAAGAACTACCACTATTTTCCAGTCCAGAGTGAATATACATTTTTTACATTTTTTCTTGAAATATATTTTTATATACATATTTAAAATCTGAATAGAAAAATACATTTTTATATACAGTGCTTTTAACCACTCGACCACGAGGCCGACAAATAACAAATTAACAGAAACAGTGCGCTAACACTCAACAAATGATGTTTACTCATTCAAATATAGGCATTTTAGAAAACGTTTAATTTTTTAAGAAAATTTTAAATTATGATCAATAAACAATCAAGAAGCGAAAATGATTTTGCGATGTGATAGTAAATATCATAGTTATTATTTCTTCAGAATATACTTGAAAGCACTTTATAAAAAAGTTATTTTAGACATTAAAACGAATGCTGTATTTGAGACCAATTTAACAAATCTGGTTAAAAAAACGTCCTGTTGAAGACTTATTGAAAGCCAATATCTTTTGAAGGACTAAACAGTATATTGATTAATCGAAAAATATTGAACAACTATTTAAAAATAGGATCAGAGCATACATATGCTTTTGTGACGTTTTAATTGCGAGTACTAGTAAAATTATATCCATATTTTGTGTTGCAATATTAACCATATTGTTTATAGTATTTTTGTGTAAAAAATATGAATTTATTTTAATGTAAAAATAGTTTGAACATATTAAAAACAATAAAATAATTTCATTTATTAGAATACCACGTCCTATTACGAAACAACATAATCTTATATATGTACCTATTTAATATCCAACCTATCATGATCCTTTCGTTATCCCTCATTCCTCAACAAACCTTGGCGCCTGCATGCCTATAACCAGTCTTCTTTACGATTTACCGAATGACTTCGACATCTCTCACGACCCACTATCACGTATTATGGAAACATTGTGTCTCTCCGAATCATCATAAATCCTTACACTCTTATTCCTTGTACATCCATTGATAACTGACTCTTCCTGTTTTCTTACCTAGCTCCTATTTGTTCGTCTTTAGCTGTTTTTGCTTTTTTAAATAATAACTTTGTATCAAATCAAATCAAATCCGTTTATTTAAATAGCGCCATTAAGTAAAATAGTTTCATCTCGAAGGCGCTTCAATAAAACTCTTTTTGAAGAGTGGTTTTCAGTTGCCTTCTAAACTCAACAAGGTTGCCTGTTTGTCTGATTAACGGTGGTAATTGGTTTCACGCTACAGATCCAGCCCACAAAAAGCTCGGTCACGGTATTTTGGTAGATTTGCTCGAATTGGTTCAATCAATCTATTCCTGGCCTCCGATGAAGCAGACCTCAGTGAACATCTTCCTTTACTTCTTCTATGTTTATACTTTTTATTTGATATGTTTTATTTTACTCATTGTGTATTCTAATTTACTTATAATTTTTATTTTTTATTTTTTGTGTGTTTAGTACGATGTACTGTTCAAATGAAAATCAATGACGGAGGGTTTAATCAAAACCCAAAGAAATAAAGAGTTATAGGAAAAATAAAAACAAATGAGTTAAAATTCTTTCATCAATGCGAGAGCTAGTTAGTCGACTTTTGAAATAACGAGCGTCTCGAACGATGGCGTCTTTTCTCTGTCCTCGGCGTCTGACAGCGCGGATGGACCGGAGTGGATTGAAGTCCGGGCCGAGGATGTGTGCGGAACTCTTTGTGTATTATTTGAGCGCCATTTGAATGCCGGTCCCGCCAAAAATACGAAATGTGGACAAAATAAATTGTGGCAGTCTCGCATCCGGCCGGAGACCTTCATTTGCGTAATGCTATTCAAGAAAGCTGATCGAGACGATGGATGCAAACAGCCACGGCCATGGCCACAGCGCGAGGAGGTACTCGCAGCTAGCTACACGTGATATTTAACTGAAGAAACGGTTTTCCATTTATTCACGTCTTACTTTCGGAAAAGAACTTTCAAGAGTTCGCTTTAATTAGGACTGTGACGAATCTCTCTGCATTTTTATTAAGAACCGTAGTTAAAAATCATATAAAAAACAGATCTCATACGTTATAATAAGTATTAGTTAATCTCTCGTAACGATTTTTATTTATTCACACGCTTTAGATGATTAAATCATCATGTGACGTGAGTTAGTTACATTTTTATTTTCATACTTGTGTGCATTTTATCGTATGCTAATTTATCGCTGTCTTCAAGAAACAAATCTATCAAACTTCAATTTGAGCTTCGTGCTTTAGCTTCTCTGCCAAGTTCAAGTTTCTCTTTCATTCATCGACACTGAAATGATATAAGATTATCATGAATATTTAGAGATACGATTAAATAATACTGCTCTATTTGAAATATGTAACCACAGATTCGGAGAACTTCGCTGAATGTGGCTCTCATCGCGGCCCAAGACCGAGGAAAAAGGTGATTGGTGCAATGGATATTTGATTGATGACCATAACACTCAGCCATGAAAAGAAGGTAACTATTCAAACAAATTATTGAGTACATATTCAATTGAAATAAAATTAATTATCATATATAAAAATAAACATTTTACATTGTTTTACATACAGTATTATTTCACTGAGCTGCTAAAGTAGAGAGAAGAAAAGAAAGAAGACCATCAATTAGACGGAGACACCTGATCAGGATTGCGGTAAATGGAACATTATGTATCTCTATTGGGAGAAACAGCGAAGAAGATCACTAAAATGCTTCTCTAAAAGTGGTGATTTTGTTGGTTGTATTCGAATTATTTATTTTACAGTACACAATTTTTTTCAAAATTTGCTCTTTTTAATATCAGCATCACATTTTTCAGGAATTGATGAGGTATCAGAAACGAACAAAAATTTTGGAGGTAGGTCCTAAGAGTGATAGCAATAAAAATATTCGGTTTTTCTCGTGGTCACGGGGTCGATGCCTCGGTAATGCGAATGCAATAAAACATTGTGATTTACACTGGTATCACGGTATAAAAAATTGACCTCAGCATGAGCAATGTATAACTGCGACTCTACTGCCATTGAAACTCAACAATCAATATTTATATTTCAAGTTCGCTGATATATTGCAAAACAATTGATGTGCTGCGGTACAGTTGGATTGAATTTTCAATCACGGATAAGGCCGAGGAACTGCAAAACATCCGATGTTGTGGGCACTAAACTCGACCGACGATATTTTACAATCACGCTAAGTGAGGGCGAAGAAATAAACCAACCGCTCGCACATGATACTTAAAAAAATCCAAAAATTAATAGCGTAATGTATAAAAAGCGTTGCAGTGGACGAGTATGGAATAAAAGTCGAAAATGAGGAATTAAAGCGAGCCGAATAAATCGTATACTTCAGGAGTATAAAAGTTCATAAAAAAGTAGAATAAAACATAATATTTTTATATGCTTTAATGATTACATGTAACGGAATTTCGGTGACTGATGTATGGAAGCAAAGTTTGCACCTGCCATTGGCAGTATGAAACGATTGAATACTGTTAGAATGAATTTAATTAATTAGAAAATTAAAGATAAAACAATATCTAATAGAACGGATGAAGATATATGGAAGGAATTTGAGTGGGTGGCGATTGTAATACATAAAATTAAGGAAAATGTTGTGAGGTAGTATATTCAATCGGTGTGAATCATTCATAGCATGTGAAAGAAACAAAGTGTGGAAAAATTAAAACACGAGTGTATAAAGTAATGGCCAGTACATTCTAACGGATAGCTGGGTGAAAGAAGATAATATTTTTCCGTATTTTGATTTCGAAAAATGAAATAATTTGTTAATTTATGTAAATTATACGACTATAATAGGATTTGTTCTGTAAGTACCATGGTGCGGTGTAGGAATTATTATCGTTGCTTTTATATGTTTGCCTGTAGAAGAAATGACTGATCTAAATGCTAGAGTTTCAAGTTTGTGGATAGTATCAGGTGGAGTAAAAGTGAAAAAAAATCAGAAATCATTGAATTAAAATTCCATTTAATTTCTTTGTCTTAACAAACAGTTATTTATTTAACTAATCCAGCATGTCATGTCACATGCGGCCACGATTACAAAAGCCTTCAGAAAAATAATTGTAAACATTTTTTTCTTTCTAACCGTACTTTTTTTATTTGATATTGAATTCAAATTCGAAATCAGATTCAAAACCAAATTAAAAAATGTGGTTCGACAAAACAATTTAAGTTTCAAATTAAAAAAAATGTTTTATGTTTCTAAGGCATTAGTGGTCATGGCCAGCATATGATCGAAACAAGTAGTTAAAAGGAACTAAATAGAATTGAATTAAAAATGAAAAATACAAAGCAACCGAGGAAAAAGCGAGAAAAAAATATCAGAGGTGGTAAATTTATATCAAATATTATAAAAAGTATAAAAGACATACGAACTTGAACAAAGCAAATAAAAAACGCCAGGATATAGTAATTTAGCGATCAATCTTCTCTCTTTAATAGGATTCACGGAAGAGAATATTTAAAAAATGCGTTAACAAAATCACTGCTCCAATCTTTGTATATCGAATATCTGAAGAGCCCTACAATCGGAATCTCGAACGACCGGCACGAAGCTTTCATTATATACACGAATATGACTGTTCGAATCCCAACACTCTGCGGTATCATATCAAATTGCAATCAGCGATACAGACACCTCGTAGCACGATACCGGGTTTATCGTATAGGTGATGGTGTAATATATCGTACTCGCACCATCGCTAGCAGATAGCTCATTGTGCGGCATAACACGCAGGGTCGCCGAATCTGCGGAGTTAAATCAATCATGATGTTTCCTTCACGGATGGCCTCAAGTCGTGCTCGCGCCCGTGCCTGGACCATGTCGCGAAGTTGCACTCGGCGAAAATGAAACGGGGCCTCTGGTACTGCCGTGGTCTTGCGGCTGCTGGTTGGTCGAAACCCTCCACTGACTGCAGGAGAAAAAATGCGATAAGACTCCAGACTATATTTCTTCAGTCGAGTTATTTCTCAATCATGAGCCGCAGCTAGCGCTACGTTGAGAGAAGATCGAGACAGTTTCTCGGAGTGATCCGCCTCCTATATCGCCTTGCTGGTGATCGTCCTCTAGATTGTTGATTCACACTGCTCCTAGCAACCATGAAATAAGGTATTTTAAGTACTAAATGCTTCGAAGACCCAATCTCTATTATATAATATTCTTCCTTAAGATCGATATAAAGTGTAACTGTGAATATTTAATAGTACTCTACAACTATGCTATTCAACCTAAGGATTTGTCTAAAAAACAGAATTTCGAGATACTGTTTATTCGTAAGTGCTTGACAGTGATCTGATTCTAAAATATTAAAGTTCGCATGAGAACGTGTTTAGGATATGTGTGTATTTTATCGAAGTGTGGATGATTAGATGATTTAGTAGATACATATGTTACACACATAACATCATCATAACATTGAAGACGCACCTATTCCGTATATCTTACCCTTAGGTATCAATTCCAGGACGCTTTCATCATCTTTCTGTATTACCTTCTAACTTTCTAGTTTCTGTAGTTGCCATACGTACGTTCACTAACCAAAACAAATTTTAATTAGTAGGGCATATAGCCAAAATTAATATAATATAATAATGTAAATGTCTTTAGTAGTGTAGTCTAAGGTAGTTGGCAAATGTCAATGTTACTAGGTGATTCGTCGAGTCGTCAAGTGTCTTAACCACCCGAACACGTCGATTTAGTCAAGTGTCTTAACCACCCGACCAAGAGGCCGACATCTTATTATACAAAGCAGAAACAATTGCAGATGATTTTTATTACGTAATTACACAGGTATCAATATATCATTTAAATTTAATTCTCGCCCATCGTAGGGTTCGAGCCGGGGAGCGAGCTTAACGCGAAGGGTTAATGCGAGAGCCTACCGGATGCGATGGGCCGGCAAGCTCTGGCGGTTCCCAGTCCCATTCCGGAGCCGAAAAGGGGGCGAGGGCATGCGCTTCAGGATAAAATAAAACATGGGTCAGAAATCCGATACACGTGTAGCTCAACTGACTGCTGACTGCGAGGGCACTGGTTCGGGCATCGGCAAGGGCAACTTTCAAAAGGCAGCAATCAAACCGTGGAGATTGAGAAATAAAAATTCGCTTCGATAAGTTTTAATGCACTCTTCGTTTGTGTTGTGCGCTCGCAGCACACAGCGGGCTGCTCCGATGTTACGAGTATTTCCGCAAATTTAATCAGAAGTTCAATTAGAGTTCATATCATAAACATCCTTCGGCTATATATTTTTTATTATGCCACGGAAGACATTCTACAGAGCGTTAACAATTATCGAAACATTTAGGTAGAGAACATTCGGTTTCATGATACGAGTAGATTACCCTTTACAGAAAGAAACGCTTTCAGTTTTTTAGGTGAATTCCTTCATCCTACTGATGATTTTTTTTAACTTCGAAGCTTTCTTCGTCCTTGTCGGAAGTGGGCGCCGATGAGAGCCACGTTGTTGAATGAAGAATTCATCAGTTCCTTGATTGTTTTTCTGTTCGGGTCCATTGCATTCAGTGCAGTTGTACATTTAAATGCTATGTAGCAGTAACGAAAGAAAGTCTGATTATTCGGTTTTAGTCATGAAACATGAATAAATCCATTAAACGTAACGTACAATACTGACCGGATGTATTAATCTAGAACGATACAAGGCCTACCGCTCTTCACGTCAGTCTAGAGTGAAGATATATTTTTATTATCTTTGATATTTTTATTTGATGTTTTTTAAAATGTACTTTTAATATTTGAATCGGAAAATGTGTTTATTTTTTTTCTATTCGGCGGATTTCAAACCCTTGATCATGAAGCCGATAATTGATTTGATCAGCTCACCTACTGGTTGCCAGCCTTCTACGTTTCCGGTTACCATAAACTCTACTATTACTTTTTCAGGCTGTCTCCGTACTTTCTAACCACTAAATCACCACCCAAAATAGAATAATTTCCTGTATATAATAGACATCCTTTTTATACTGGACATACTCGTCCTCCAAGCAATTCACAACATTCGAAATATCTGCCTCCAACACTACATATCAAAGAGGTAAGGGTACATATCAAAGGGCCTCCAACACTACGTATAAAAAGGGAAACATTTCTCTCATTCTTACTTAGATTCCACGCACATATTGCTGAAAACACAGTATATTAATATAGCTACTGCATTCGATATTGAGTAAGTTTTATTACAGGAATCCACACGTGAATATAATCATTGATCAGTATTCAGGTAGCTTCGGATTATACGCGTAAGCTTTTAATGTTTTCAAATTAATGAAACGCTTTAATTGAGGAATTTATTTCTACTCCCCGGGAAACAAAATAAACATAAAAGAGCACATAACATATGGGATCTGAGAGCGCTCTCGAATCCCATTAACACCACCGCCAAGAAGGTATGATTTCGTTCCAAAATTTGTTCAATATTTATTCCGAACGCAATTAAAGAAAGAATCGAGGGATCAGTTCAAAATCAATTTATTCTCGAGTTGTACACAGATATCAATTCAATTTTTAATTAAAGCATCTTTAACCGGAGCGCTCGGACTACAATAAATAACGTATGGGCGTGATATCATATACTCGAACTTATCATACACTCGTACATCCTCCGATATATGTATGATACTGTACAATGAACAGACCTCTGGACGCTCGGGCCGTTGGGTGGGTCGGGAGGGAGAGTAAGGGGAGTGAGTGGAATGAGGGGGTTGGGTGTTTAGGTGGCTGCATAGCGTAGCGCATTACCATTGAAGTATTCGAATAGGGTTTTCGATCCCGGTAAACTTTGACCGGAAAATACGTAACATTTTCGATCAAATCCCGGGATCGATAGTGTTTATAATAAGCTAGTTGATTACTCCTTACTTGATTGTCAGTATTTATAATAAGTTTGGATTGTAAAATTAATGGAAGGAATATAATTTAAATAAATGCTAACATAATTCTATTGATTTACTTCGTCTTATTAGACGAAGAAAATAAATAGAATTTTATTGACAATGGAGAATTACGTGTGGAGGTTGCACATGTAAAAGCTGTGTGCAGTAAGAGGAAAGAAGGAAAGCCTGGTTATTCAGTTCTAATCATGAATCTTGGATAAATCCATTTAACGTTAAGTATTTTCGTAGGCTTTCACGACCAAAAGATTCGCAAGTCAAAGACTTTTGAGACTGCCTTCTTTCAGACTGCCTTCTTTAAGTTTCGTTCTTTTCATCGGACTTAGCGTGATGTTATATATGTACTTATAAGATCTGAATAGAAAAATGCATTTCTATTTTTTTTCACTTGAGCGAGATTTAAACCCGTTCTACGCTTTAGTCAAGTGTTTCTAACCTACACATCCTCAATTATTTAGTGGTTTTCCATTTTTCTATTTAATTTCTTTGTAACTAGTGGTTAAGACAAATAAATTAAATTGGATTTTATTCAGTGTATTCCACTTTTTCTTAGGTTACTTCGTGGTCCATTTCTAAATTCGATCTTATTTTCTTTTCTTAGTCTTTAATCACAATTCATTATTCAATTATTTCTTCCAGCTAGTTTCGACTAAGACTTGCTGGATGATCGAAACTAGCTCAATGGTCGATTGTCAGTATCGTGGTTAAAGGCTAAATCGTTGGAGGAACGCTGGAGGACGCGGGTTTGAATCCCGCCGGAGTTAAAAAAAACATGTATATAAATAAGAATTTTTATATTCAGGTTTTGAACATATGTGTAAAAATATATTTATCGAATCAAAAACAGAAAAAAATGCACTTCAGAATATATATTCACTCTGGACAAAAGGGTGGTAGATCTTGTATCGCCCTGGAGCAATACCACCGTTCAATATTGTAAGCCACGTGAAATGGATTTATCCATGTTTTGTGACTAGAACTGAATAACCAGGTCTTCAATCTCTCCTCCGACTGCTACACAGCATTTACATGTGCAATTGTACAGTATGTTACAGACCCAGATGGATGGTGGTGTCATGGTGTCTCAGGTGTAGTATAAGATAAAAAAAACTAGTTGGAAGAATTAATTACGTTGTAGTACAGAAGCAGAATGTTCAAAAAATCTCGGAATCTGATTTTAAATCGGGATTCAACTCTGACCCTGGACTCCTGATATATCCTTAATGCATGGAGCATAGGGCATGGTGCGGTGGGAAACAGATGTCCGAGAGATTTAAAGTGTTGAGAGTTGCATAATTTCAACAGAATGTGACAAGTTGACCACGTAAACTTGCCTTGTAATAACATTTGACAACGCTGCTAAATCCTCGCTAGAGTGTTAATGTCCCACAGTACAACTAAGCACATCGACGATTTAAATAGGAGATAAAACCTTTTACTATTCCAACGTCGAATGGATCCGTGTAATACAACTTTAGTAGATGTATTAAAAATAATTTTACTTCACCACATTTAATAATTGTAAATTATTAATTAATAAAATATAAATAAATAAAAACAACCACTTGTAACTTTGTTACTATCATATTGTACATGTTCGGTGGTTGT